>SJYC01053591.1:0-18180 GCA_006408675.1 Madoqua kirkii | reverse complement strand
AAGGAGGAATTTTGAGTGCGTGTTGACAAATAGTAAAATATTTTATAACAATAGTTTTAGTCTAATTTGTTAGTTTTAATACCTAAATAAGTATGTAAAAATACTTTTTAAAACAACTGCCAATGATGACAAACAATTAATTATAATCTCATGCTTCCTTGATTTAATGAGATTCAGCTGGGCACTTCTCAAGTGGGGACTTTCATGGGTTTGTGTTCTGAATTTGACTAGAGCTGCAGACATTTGGAGTACAGTCTGGAGTATACTCCAGTACACTCTGGAGTACACTCCAAGGTGGCTCTCTCACACTGCTGTTGGCTGATCTTGGCCATCTGCTAGGAGCTCAGCCAGGTTGTTGACCACAGTGACCACACATGCATTTTCCAGATGATTTCAGTTTTTCACTTGAGAGCATCTGAGTTGCAAGTGGGAATGTCCTAAGAATGTGCATTCCAAATGACCCAAAAAGAAAATCAAGGCTTTTGTAATTAGCCTGTAAACTAAAGCAGCTCACTTTCATCACATTTTGTTGACCAAACAGTGAATCACAGGGCCACCACCCTGATTCAAAGGAGGAGTATTTTGCAAGGGCATAAACAGGTACAGAAGAGGCATCTTGGAAACTAGCTGTTACATTCCACATACGCAATAATTGTATACAATTCAGAAGATACTAAGGCTTAAGTATGGAGGGTTTACTTAGCCCATCTAAAGTAATTACTAATTGTACAAGCCAAGTCTGAACCTATTCAGTCAAACCATAACTGAAGACCTTAGTCACTTTTCTGTATTCACTCTAATACATTTTAGACTGAGAGCCACGGCCAACAAGTCTCTTATTCTCAGCTCCTGCTTTCTTTTACTCTCCTCAGAGAGTAGCTATATGTCCTTCCCTGCCTTGCTCTGTAACTACATCCCACCTCCCCTCCCTCCCCATCACTGACCTCCTCAGCCCCGTTTAAGCACAATTTTTAAATTTGCAATTTCTTCAAGCAGTTCTTTCTTCATACCTATTAGACTATATTAGGTGCTTTTTCATACATCCATTGTGTTTCGACATTATGAGATGGATAATAAACCCTTGCTGAAGAAATATTCTCAAATCCTTTGTAATTTTCTTATCAGGCTCTATTGTTACCACACATTTACCTGCATCCCTAGGTGATATCCTCAAAGATTAGCCTTATTCTGTAATTGGCTTATGGTTGGATCCACAGTGCCTTGTTCAGTGATTGGCTTACAGTTGGACCTAGGTTTTAATCAGCACTTATTAAGCATTTGCTGGAGAAATGAACAAATCAAGAAGTGAAAGTGAAAGTTTCTCTGTTGAGTCAAACTCTGTGAATCCATGGTCTGTAGCCTCCCAGGCTTCTCTGTCCATGGAATTCTCCAGGGACAAATACTGGGGTGGATTCTTTTCTCCAGGGAATCTTTCCAACTCAACAATCAAACCAACATCACTCACATTGCAGATGGAATCTTTACCAGCTGAGCTACCAGGGAAGCCCAAGGAATACATAATTGGCATTATTAATTTCAAACAAAATAACCAGGTTGGAAGTTATGAGCATCTTTTGGCATTGTTGATTTGGGCACAGATATATCAGTGCTTTAAAGAGAAAATAAGTATGATTCTTTCCTTACCATTATTGAGAAAGATACTAGCATTGTGTCTGGTCTCTGAGAGGCATTAAAATCTTCCCGTGTGTCCATAAAGTTATAATATTATTCATTCTCTATTGTCTTTTTATATTTCATAATTATTTTCAATATTTAGGAAATATATTCTTAGCAGCTTCTAAGTGTAAGGAATTGGAACTGGAAATGTATGATATAGAAGCATTTGGCCCAGGGAATTAGGTCCACTAGAAGAGTCAGTCATGTAACCAGAGTATTGTTAGAGCACAGAGGAAGAATGCCACCTCACTCTAAGAGGTTCCAGGGGGCTTCTTTGAATATTTAAGATGTCAACTGCATTGTAACTGAAATAAGAGAATTAATTTCACTTACAGATAAAAATGGAAATGAGATTGAAGACATTTTAGCAGAGAACAGAATGAATAATGGCTTAGAAGCTAAAACAACATGAGGTGTTCATTGAATTAAAAGTAGATTTGTATGTCTGGGGCATCAGGTATGAGGCCTGAAATGGACAGGTAGGGAGGTAGGAATTGGCAAGAACCAACACGTTCTCCAAAGAAACTAGGGTTTTATCCTGTGGATAGAAAGGGGAGGGGTGTGGAAGGATTTTGAACCAAATCATTATACAACCATCTTGAATTCTGTGTGAATCAGTCTGTGCTGTAAAGGCATGGACACATTTCACAGAGAAATTTCAAAACTTGTTAAGAAAAAAAAAACCTTTAAAATATACATAAAGATGAATTATTACCATCAAAGTAGAAAATTAAATTTATAACTTATCAATGACAACACATTCCTTAATGCACTACTGAGGCAGAGTGTCTGGTAACTTAACTTTTGTCATCACTCAAACTTCATCAAGAGTTGTGAGAAATAAAGACAAATTTAGATAAAGACCGAGTTTATATTTTACATATAATCTCTAAAATAATCTCTAAGGGATGTAGTTTTTCAATAAGTGTGAACAAATATAGAAAGAAGGACATTAAATAAATAATAGCAAAAATATGTGTTCTTGTTTTTCAGGAGTTAAGTTGTGACCAATTCTTTGTGACCCCATGGACTGCAGCACTCCAAGCTTCCCTTTCCTTCACCATCTCCCATAGTCTGCTCAAACTCATGTTCATTGAGTTGATGAGGACATCCAACCATATTGTCTTCTACTGATACCTCTTTCTACCCTCAAAACTTCCCAGCGTCAGAGTATTTCCCATGAGCCCATTCTCCCCATTGTGTTTCGAAAGTACTGGATCTTCAATTTCAGCATCAGTCTTTCCAATACATATTCAGGGTTGATTTCCTTTAGGAAGACTGATTGGATCTCCTTGCAGTCCAAGGGACTCCCAAGAGTCTTTTCCAATACCACAGTTCAAAAGCATCAATTCTTAGGTGCTCAGCCTTCTTTATGTTCCAACTTTCACATCTGTACATGAATATTGGAAAAAACATAGCTTTGAGTATACAGATCTTTGTTGGCAAAGTTATGTCTCTGCTTTTAATATGACACCTACATTTGTCATAGCTTTTCTTTCAGGAGGCAAGTGTCTTTTACTTCCTGACTGCAGTCACCATCCACAATAATTTTGGAGCCCAAAGAAATTTAGTTCAGTTCAGTCATTCGGTCATGACCAACTCTTCGAGACCCCATGGACTGCAGCATGCCAGGCTTCCCTTTCCATCACCAACTCCTGGAGCTTGCTCAAACTCATTTCCATTGAGTTGGTGATGCCATTCAACCTTTACATCCTCTGTCATCCCCTTCTCCTGCCTTCAATCTTTCCCAGCATCAGGGTCTTTTCCATTGAGGAAGTTCTTCACATCAGGTAGCCAAAGTATTGGAGATTCAACTTCAGCATCAGTCCTTCCAATGAATATCCAGGACTGATTTATTTTAGGATTGACTGGTTTGATCACCTTGCAGTTGAAAGGACTCACGAATCTCTTCAGCACCACTGTTTAAATGCATCAAACCTTCAGCACTCAGCCTTCTTTATAGTCCACCTGTCACATCCATACATGACTATTGGAAAAACCATAGCTTTGATTAGATGTACTTTTGTTGGCAACTAATGTCCCTGATTTTTAATATGCTGTCTAGGTTGGTTATATCTTTTCTTCTAAGGAACAAGTGTCATTTAATTTCATGGCTGCAGTCAACATCTGCAGTGATTTTGGAGCCCAAAAAAATAGTCTTTCATTGTTTTCATTGTTTCCCCATTTATTTTCCATGAAATGATGGGACTGGATGCAGTGATCTTAGTTTTCTGAGTGTTGTTTATTTTTAATATAAATTTATTTATTTTAATTAAAGGTTAATTACTTTACAATATTGTATTGGTTTTAAGCCAGCTTTTTCACTCTTTTCTTCACTGTCATCAAGAGGCTCTTTAGTTTCTCTTCACTTCTGCTATTAGGATTATGACTTTGGATATATAATGTTATTGATATTTCCTCTGGCAATCTTGATTTCAACTTGAACTTCATCCAGCCTGGCATTTTGCATGATGTATTTTCCATATAAGTTAAATAAAAAAGGTGACAAAATACAACCTTGATGTACAGCTTTCCCAATTTGGAACCAGTCTGTTGTTCCATGTCTGGTTCAAGCTGTTGCTTCTTGACCTGCATTCAGGTTTCTCAAGAGACAGGTCAGGTGGTCTGGTATTCTCATTTCTTTAAGAATTTTCCACAGTTTGTTGTGGTCCACACAGTCAAAGGCTTTAGTGTAGTCAAATGAAGCAGAAATACACATTCTTCTGAGCTTCCTTGCTTTTTCTATGATCCAACGAATGTTGCCAATTTGATTTCTGATTCTTCTGCCATTTTAAAATCCAGCTTGCACATCTGGAACTTGATGCCTAGCTTGAAGAATTTTGAGCATTACTTTGCTAGTATGTGATATGAGTGCAATTGTGCAGTAGTTTGAGCATTTTTGGCATTGCCTTTCTTCAGGATTGGATTGAAAACTGATATTTTTCAGTCCTCTGACCACTGCTGAGTTTTCTAAATTTGCTGACATATTGAATGCAGAAATTTTAACAGCAGCATCATTTAGGATTTTAAATAGCTCAACTGGAATTCCACCAACACCACTAGGTTTGTAGTAATGCTTCCTAGAGACCATGTGTGGATTCATGCTTCAAGTTGTCTGGTTGTAGGAGAGTGATCACACCATTGTGTTTATCTGAGTCATTAAGACTTTTTGTACATTCTGCTGTCTTTAATATCTTTTGCCTCTGTTAGGTCAATACCATTTATGTCCTTTATTGGGCCCAACTTTGCCTGAAATTTTCCCTTGATATCCCAAATTTTCTTGAAGAAATCGCTACTCTTCTGCATTCTATTGTTTTCCTCTATTTATTGGCATTGTTCACTTAGGCTTTCTTTTCTCTCTCTGTTATTCTTTGAAATTATGCATCAAGATGGGTATATCTTTTCTTTTCTCCTGCCTTTCTTTTATCTTTCTCAGCTATCTGTAAGACCTCCTGAGATAACTGTTTTTCCCTTGTTGCCTTTCTTTTTCTTGAAGATGATTTTGATCACCGCCTCCTATACAATTTTAAAAATTTATGTCCACACTTCTTCAGGCACTCTGTCTATCAGATCTAATCTTTTGAATCTATTTGTTACTTCTCTGTATAGTTTGAAGGGATTTGATTTAGGTCATACTTGAATGGTCTATTGGTTTTCCCTACTTTTTTCAATTTAAGTCTGACTTTTACAATAAGGAGCCCATGATCAGAGCCACAGTCAGAACTAGGTCTTGTTTTTGGTGACTGTATAGAAGTTCTCCAGCTTCTACTGTAAAGAATATAATCAATCTGATTTTGGTATTGACAATCTGGTGATGTCAGTGTGTAGAGTCTTCTCTTCTATTGTTGGAAGAGAGTGTTTGCTATGATCAGTGCGCTCTCCTGAAAAAACTGTTAGCCTTTGCCCTGATTCATTCTGTATTCCAAGGCCAAATTTGTGTGTTATTCCAGTTATCTCTTGATTTCCTATTTTTGCATTGCAGTCCTCTAAGATGAAAAGGATTTTCTTTTCCTGATGTTAGTTCTAGAAGGTCTTGTAGGTCTTCATAGAACTGTTGAACTTCATCTTCTTTTGCATTAGTGGTTGTGGCATAGATTTGGGTAACTGTGATATTGAATGGTTTGCCTTGTAAATAAATAAGATCGTTCTGTTATTTTTGAGATTTCACTCAAGTACTGAACTTCTGACTCTTTTGTTGATTATGATTGCTACCCATTTCTTCCAAGAGATTCTTGCTCACTGTAGTAGATATAATGGTCATCTGAATTAAATTCAGCTATTCTGGTCCATTTTCACTTACTGATTCCTAAAATATTGATGTTCTCTCTTGCCATCTCTTGTTTGACCACTTCCCACTTATTTTCATTCATAGACCTAAGATTCCAGGTTCCTATGCAACATCATCCTTACAGCATTGGACTTTACTTTCATCACCAGGTACAGGTACAGCTAGGCATTGTTTCTGCTTTGGCTCAGCCTCTTCATTCTTTCTGAAACTATTTCACTGCTCTTCACCTGTAGCATGTTGTACATCTACTGACCTGGGGTTTGTCTCTCAGTGTCATAACTTTTTGCCTTTTCATACTGTTCATGAGATTTTTCAAGGCAAGGATGCTGAAATTGTTGTCATTCCCTTTTCCAGTGAATCACTTTTTTCCCCCCTAGAAATAACAGCAAAGCTTTTTGGTGAGGAAATAATAAACATATTACTCTGTGTAATTAAGCATATGTCATCAGAAAGAAAAAATCTTATATAAATCTCTGAAACTAAATTTTCAAATGACAACAGCAACAAAAAGGAGACAGCAAAATGGATGCTGATCCATCCAGTGAGGAATTGAAATACATTAAAATTTTTATCATGCTCAAGAAGAAGATAAACATTCTAAATAGCTGAAGTGACTTGTTCTTAAAATGTACACTGTGTGGAGTTATAAGAGGACAATGACATTTTCTTTCAACTCTACAGTCCTTACCACTTACCAATCTCCCCCTTCTTGTTGCTCAGAACTAAGCTCCAAGTAGAAGTTCCTTTCCTGTGTCAGCAAACACACTCAATATCCTTCAAATAGGCTTCAACAGTATATGAACCAAGAATTTCCAGATGTACAAGCTGTAATTAGCTAAGGCAAAGGAATCACAGATCAAATTGCCAATATCTAATGTATCACAGAAAAAGCAAGACAATTAAAAAAAAATCTACTTCTGCTTCATTGACTATGCTAAAGCCTTTGATTGTATGGATCACAACAAACTAAAACTGTGGAAAAATTTTAAAATGGTGGGAATACCAGACACCTGGCCTGCCTCCTGAGAAACCTGTATGAAGCTCAAGAAGCAACAATGAGAACTGAACATGGAACAGGCTGGTTGAAAATGTGGAAATGAGTGCTTCAAGGCTGTATATTGTCACCCTGTTTATTTAGCTTATATGCAGGGTACATCATGTGAAATGCCAGGTTTCATGAAACACAAGTTGTATCAGGATTGATTGGGGAAATATCAATAACCTCAGATATGCAGATGACACCAACTTTAGGGCAGAAAGTGAAGAGGAACTAAAAAGCCTCTTAATAAAGGTGAAAGAGGACAGTTAAAAAGGTGACTTAAAAGTCAACATTCATAAAACAAAAATCATGGCATCTGTTTCAACACTTCATGGGAAATAGATGAGGAAACAATGGAAACAGTGAAATACTTTATTTCCTGGGCTTCAAAATCACTGCAGATGGTGACTGCAGGATCCAATTGAATGAGTTGCTTACTCTTTGGAAGAATAACTACGACAAATCTAGACAGCATATTAAACAGACATTACTTTGCCAACAAAGTTTTGTATAGTCAAAGCTATGGGTTTTCCAGTAGTCACATATGGATTGTGAGAGTTAGACCATAAAGAATGCTGAGTGATGAAGAATTGATGCTTTGAACTCTGGTGTTGGAGAGATTCTTGAGAGTCTCTTGGACAGCAAGGAGATCAAACCAGTCAATCTTAAAGGAAATCAGTTCTGAATATTTATTGGAAGGACTGATGATGAAGCTGAAGCTCTGATACTTTGGCCACCTAATGTGCAGAGCCGACTCATTGTAAAAATCCTGATGCTGGGAAAGATTAAAGGCAGAAGGAGAAGGGGACAACAGAGGATGAGATGGTTGGGTAGCATCCTGACTCTATGGACTTGAGTTTGAGCAAGCTCTAGGAGATGGTGAAGGACATGGAAGCCTGGTGTGCTGTAGTCTAAGGTATTGCAAAGAGTTGGACATGACTTAGCATCTAAACAACAACAAAGATATTCCTTCATGGTTTCTATACATGCTAGTGATAAAAACTCTCAACAGGAGACATCAGAAATTATTAAGGAATTAGAACATATGGAGCACTGAATTAAACGTGTTATTAGTAGGTTGTAGCTTCATTTTTTTTTAGTAATATGGAGTGTATAGTTGCTTTCCTAAGATTTTGAGGAACCAGTGAACCTACCTCTCCATCTACAATTGATTAACCTCACGGTTTTCTGCTGGTTGCTCTATCCTGAGGCTGACTTGCAAGAACAAGTGTCCATTCTCCAGTATGCTTAGATTAGCAGCCATTTCTGCTTAGAAATGATCCTCATATTTTCTTAAAATAGAGTAATTGGTAGGGTCAGTGGGCTTTAGAATAGGTGGTCTCAACTGCACACTTATACATGCAGTTCTGACCACTTCTGCGTTACCTCCTATTGAGGTCAGGGTGTGCGTAGCAGGGAGGGAATGGATGAACAGTCTGAAGAGGCTGAAGAAGATGAGGAAACCCTTTCCACAGACAGAATCTTCTCACAGTTGGCTCTGAAAAGATTACTCTTTATGTGAGACACCTAAAGGAAAATCACTGCTCCTAAAAAGAAAATTTGTAAAAAAAAAAAAATAATAATAATAATAATTAATGTTTTATTAAATACTAAATTTAAAAATATAATGATATTTTAAAATGTATCACTAAGAGCACATAAATTATAGAAAAATATTGAATTTAATAAGCCTGTGGCTTCAAAATTCTTTGATGATACACATGCCAATTTGTACACTAGAAGCAAAATGTAATTTCTCAGCATTTATGGCTTTGGCTACTCAACCTTTCTTATGTATACTAATGAATTATATTTTTGGTACAGGTATATTTTAATATGTGTGCCTTTACAAACTCCCTATGGAAATAGTCTCTGTTCTGTGTAGCTATTGCCTCTTGGTTCTTAAAAATTCAATGTTTTTTTTTTTTTAATTCAATCTTCTGGAGGCATTTTGCAGTTAATATAAATGATTAGATCCCTTTGTCCTTTGATATAAACAAGTAAAAGGAAACTTTACATTTATCTGAACATGTCCACACAGGTTTTCTTTGTAAATTACACTTCAGAGACAATGCTTCAAGTTTCCACCCAAAATCTTAGACACAAGGAGAACAATCTTATTGTATAATATTTCTTGCTGTTGCGCAGACCAGGTTAGGAATTTTCAATGGCAAAGAAGAAAGGCTGTTATGACATTCTTGAATTTCAACATTGTAAAAATTAAATTTTAGCAGGTACTTTCCTAAAGGGTTTTTACTGGATTCTGTTTCTTGTTTATCATTAAATTATCCTGGTCATATTTCCAAAACTATTTATTCAACCTTTGTCTTTATATATTTTTTCATAAGTAAATGAGTCCTGAGTCAATGGAAATTCCATGAGTACTCAACTCAAGCACATCCTAGTGGGACCCAGGTACAATTTTGTTAGCTCCTGTGGACTTCTGTGTCCTCTTGGCTCTGTTCTTTTTCTCTCCTTCCAGTAAGCCTTCCTTCCTTCTCTTATATATCTTCCTAATCACAAATAAAGATATTAGTTGCATCCTATGGGCATCAATGGGATTCCTCCATGGCTCAGTGGTAAAGAATATGCCTGCAATGCAGGAGATGCAAGAAACACAGATTTGATCCCTGAATCAGGAAGATCCCCTGGAGGAGGGCATGGCAATGCACTCCAGTATTCTTGCCTGAAGAATCTCATGGACAGAGGAGCCTGGTGGACTGAGGTCCGTGGGGTTGCAAAGAGTCAGACTGAGTTTGACTGAAGAGTCTGACTGAAGCACAGCACAGTACAGCACAGCACATGGCATCAGTATATTTAAGCCCTTATTTACAGAATGAAATGATGTATATTTCACTGACTAAAGATTTTAAAATGTTACCATATAGTTAGAGAATTTGAAACTAGATGGCTACAGCCATTGCTGTATGGAGAGAACCCAAGTTCTGAAGACAGGATGCAGCCAGAATTTTTCCACTTTAGTCTTTATTAGATGAGTGACATTTTTCAACTGAAGTAATATTTCTGAGACTCATGTTCCTCATATGTGAAGTAGATCCATAAAATGTCTCAGAAAGTGGTGATTAGAAATAATACAAGGTTGGTGTAAAAGTAATTACGGTTTTGGACAATAATGAATGAATTTGAAATTACTATAACTAGGTTCAGCACATCTTTATTAATCAAAATATGAACCATTACAGTAAACACATTTTTGTCAATGAGAAATAAGTTTATTACTGTGGATAAAAATCCATGTTTTGGAATTTGAAAATCTCTTGGAAAGCATTTTCTGTCTCCTGTTGGTTGTGGAGCCTTGTCTCTGAAAAATGTTTTGAGATATTTGAAGAGAAGAAGCAGTCAGTTGGTGAGAGATCAGGTTGTGGCAGAGAGAAGTCAGTTGCGACTCCATGTTGAAACTGTTTCTTTGACTTGCCTTTTTTTTTTAAATATAATCATATATAATGCCTCAGAGAACCCTGCCCCTACCCCTCTTCCAGTTAAATGGTTAAACTAAAGTGACTTTGTTTATAACCCTGTTCACCTGTAGGTTGCAGGAAGAAATCAACACATCCCCCTGCTTAAGTCTTGTCATTATAGGAGATACTTCTAAGATTAAAGGCCTTTTTTATTTTATTGCCTCACCTCCCCCTCATCTTTGATCCATAAAAGAACTTGCCATCCAGATTCTTATAGATGGTTATTTTGAGATGTTAATGTGCCATCTTCTTGTATTAAAGACAAACTTTTTGCCTCAACACCTCATCTGTCAAATTCATTGCCTTATCCTGAAGTAAGCAGAGTGAGCTCAGTCTTAATAACACGGTGAATATGGCAGAGAGGCAAAATTTTGTAGCTTAATTTGTTTCACTTTTGAAGCATTGGTTGTGTGACAAACAATTGGGTGTTGTCATGAAGAATTAGGCCCATTCTATTGACCAATGCTGGCTGCAGGCATTGCAGTCTTTGGTCCATTTCATCAATTTGCTGAGCATACTTCTCAGATGTAATGGTTTTGCTGGAATTAAAAAAGCTGTAGTGGATCAGACCAGCAGCAGGCCACCAAACAGTGACCATGGACTTCTGTGGAACAAGTTTGGCTTTGGGAAGTGCTCTGGAACTTCTCCTTGGTCCAATTCCTGAGCTGGTTGTCACTGGCTGTCATACAAAATCCACTTTTTGTTGCACATCAAAATCTGATTGAGAAATGGTTCACTGTTGTTGTGCAGAATAAAAGATGACACTTTAAAATGACAATTTTTTTGGATTTGTAGTCAGCTCATGAAGCACCCCTTATCGAGTTATTATTATTATTATTTTATCTTTCCTGATTGCTTCAAATGCTGAACAACTGTAGAATGGTTGATTTCAAGTTCTTCAGCAATTTCTTGTGTAGTTGTAAGAGGATCAACTTTGATGTTGCTCTCAATTGGTTTTTGTCAACTTTCAGTAGTCAGTCATTGCACTTTTCATCTTCAAGACTCTCAGCTCACTTGTATAACTTCTTGAACCATCACTGCACCATACATTCATTAGCAGTGCTTTGGCCAAATGCATTACTGATGTTGTGAGTTGTCTCTGCTGCTTTATGACTAATTTTGAACTTGAATAAAAAAAATCATTCAAATTTGCTTTTTGTGTAGCTTCATTTCTATAGTTCAAAATAAATGTAAAATAAACAACAAGTAATAAGTCAATAGTAAGAAGATGTAGAGCTAAAAATGTGCATTAAAATGATATATAACATACTCACATTTATTTCAGAGAAGGCAATGGCAACCCACTCCAATATTCTTGCTTGGAGAATCCAACAGTGAGCCTGGTGAGCTGCCATCTATGGGGTTGCACAGAGTCGGACAGGACTGATGTGACTTAGCAGCAGCAGCAGCAGCACATTTATTTAAGAATGTGTGCCAATATCAAGCAATAAATTTCAACAATGCAAAATCACAATACTTATCTAGTACATAATTCATATTTGACACATTAGTTTCTTTGATTTCTCCTTTTTTGCATCTTTCCTCTTTCCTCTTTACTGTGTATTTTCCTTTTCTTTTCCTCAGTACTGTTTCTCTTTAAATAAAATGGCTTTAAGCAGATACAGATTGACAAGTTTTGAAAAATTATTTTATAAGATAGCACACTGATTTTAGAACTTCCATCTTAGAATCTTTAGTTTAAGTCTTGTCTTTAATTCAGGTCTCTCATAACCTCATAAATATTTTTCGTTTCTTCCTACTGTAACCAGTTCATAGGATGTGATCTTCTAATTCTCTTTAAACATAGTTGAAAATGACTCATGTGATTGAATACTGCCATAAAAATGTGTGTTTTAACAGAGATCAAAGTTTTACAGTGAATGCATGTTTCCAGGTTGTAAAGTTTGGGGAAACGAGTAATGGAAAACAGATAAGAATCTATTTTTCTTTCAATTTGGACTCTGTGTGTATCACTCATTAAACTACAGAAATTCCTGCCCTTATACCTTCTCCATATCATTGAAACTGTGAACATCTTACTCTAGTAAGAAAGAATGATGGCAATAGGTGTGTGACTGCCCTCATGAAGCAGGAAATTCACATCATGCAGCTTCAACTGATTTGGGAATTCAGCTTATGGAGGAACACTTGTCCTGGAAGGGCACTTTCAGTTACTTTCCTGAATCATTAGTGTATCTTTAAGGAATCTGAATTGTTTAAAATTCTCTATGGCTTTAACCTTTG
This sequence comes from Madoqua kirkii, assembly GCA_006408675.1. NCBI lineage: Eukaryota > Metazoa > Chordata > Mammalia > Artiodactyla > Bovidae > Madoqua > Madoqua kirkii. The sequence goes on along the minus strand of SJYC01053591.1, from coordinate 5,453 downwards.
ATTCATCATGTTTGAAAATAATCTACCCTGTACTCTAATTTACCTTAAGATTTTTAACATTTAACTCTTCCATCTGCTTAAGATGTTTGGCTGTGCGGGATTTAGCTGGAAGCACAGTGAAAATAAGGCAGTTACAGTGAGTAGCTTTTATTTTGCAAGTAAAGAAAAATACACCTACGAAGCACAGAGTTGAATACACCTAAACAGAAAATGGTGGAAGAGGAGGGACAGAGGCAATACTGGTTTAAATATACTGAGGGCAGCATTTCTGAGAGTGTTTGGGAGAAGGAAGAATGCAAGAGACAGGAAATAGAAGCAATTCCACTCTTTTTGAGATGGAGGTATAAAGTATATAAACATGGCCAGTGCAAACTCATTTCTGTGAAGATAGGGTTTTTCAGGAGCAAAGAACATTCTGTTCTGTGCAGCAACACTTACAAAGTAACAAGAGGTCCCCCTACTTAGAATACCTTTCCTCTCATATCCAAAGCCACTGTTAGCCTGGACAAGAGTGGGCTTGAGTCATTTTGCTCTCCTGTTCCTCAGTGCTTTGCTCCCCTCTTCTACGAATACATCAGTGAAAATAATGTTGCCTGTCATATCCATAAACAAAGGATGATTCAGCCATCAAGCCATCACATTACAGTTGCTTCTGATGCTAAATCTTCAGGGTAATCAGGATAGAAACAGGATGCCTATCATCAAGCAGTCAATTGCTTCAGCTACTCCCAGGGATGTATCCTGAGGAGACTAAGAATAGAAAAGCACAGGATACCGGCCCCAGTTAGCTGAGGGGCATATCAAAGGAATAATTTCCATAAGCTTAGACTCTTGCATCTTTCCATACATAGAAAAACACTAAATCCATTAATCTGAGTTGTCTGGTTTTCACTGTATATTATAGTTGATTTGTTGTGTTGATTTCAGTTGTAGAGAAAAGAGATTCATTTATAAATATACATACATCCATTTTAAAAAAATACTTTTCCTATATAGGATATTACAAAATATTGAGTAGAGTTCCCTGTGCTACACACTAAAGTCCTTCTTGATTATCTATTTTATAAATATTAGTATTTATACATTAAGCCTAAATTCCTTATTTATCCCTCTCTGCCCCCATGTTTCCCCTTTGGTAACCATAAGAAAGACTTTCTCAGCGACCAATGCAAAGAAATAGAGGAAAACAACAGAATGAGAAAACTACAGATCTCTTCAAGAAAATTAGAGATACCAAGGGAATATTTCATGCAAAGATGGGCTCAATAAAGAACAGAAATGGTATGGACCTAACAGGATCAAAAGATATTAAGAAGAGGTGGCAAGAATACACAGAATTATAATAAAAGATCTTCATGACCAAGATAATCATGATGGTGTGATCACTCACCTAGAACAAGACATCCTGGAATGTGAAGTCAAGTGGGCCTTAGAAAGAATCATTACGAACAAAGGTAGTGGAAGTGATGGAATTCCAGTTGAGCTGTTTCAAATCCTGAAAATGATGCTGTGAAAGTGCTATACTCAATATGCCAGCAAATTTGGAAAACTCAGCAGTAGCCACAGGACTGGAAAAGATCAGTTTTCATTTCAGTCTTAAGGAAATGCAATGCCAAGGGATGCCTAAACTATAGCACAATTGCACTCATCTCTCCTGCTGCTAAGTCACTTCAGTCGTGTCTGACTCTGTGTGACCCCAGAGACAGCAGCCCACCAGGCTACCCTGTCCCTGGGATTCTCCAGGCAAGAGCACTGGAGTGGGTTGCCATTTCCTTCTCCAATGCATGAAAGTGAAGTCACTCAGTCATGTCAGACTGTTCGTGACCCCATGGACTGCAGCCTACCAGGCTCCTCCATCCATGGGATTTTCCAGGCAAGAATACTGGAGTGGGGTGTCATTGCCTTCTCAGGCACTCATCTCACACTCAAGTAAGAAAATGTTCAAAATTCTCCAAGCCAGACTTCAGCAATACCTGAACCATGAAATTCAAGATGTTCCTGCTGATTCTAGAAAAGGCAGAGGAGCAAGAGATCAAATTGCAATCATCCGCTGGATCATAAAAAAGCAAAAGAGTTCCAGAAAAAACATCTATTCCTGCTTTACTGACCATGCCAAAGCTTTTGACTGTGTGGATCACAATAAACTGTGGAAAATTCTGAAAGGGATGGGAATGCCAGACTACCTGACCTGCCTCTTGAGAAACCTATATGCAGATCAGAAAGCAACAGTTAGAACTGGATGTGGAACAACAGACTGGTTCCAAATAGGAAAAGGAGTACGTCAAGGCTGTATACTGTCACCCTGCTTATTTAACTTATATGCAGAGTACATCATGAGAAACGTTGGGCTGGAGGAAGCACAAGCTGGAATCAAGATTTCCAGGAGAAATATAAATAACCTCAGATATGCAGATGACACCACCCTTATGGTTGAAAGTGAAGAGGAACTAAAGAGCTCCTTGATGAAAGTGAAAAAGGAGAGTGGGAAAAGTTGTCTTAAAGCTCAACATTCAGAAAATGAAGATCTTGGCATTTGGACCCATCACTTAATGGGAAATAGATGAAGAAACAGTGGAAACAGTGTCATACTTTACTTTTTGGGGCTCCAAATTCACTGCAGATGTTGACTGCAGCCATAAAATTAAAAGACACTTACTCTTTGGAAGAAAAGTTATGACCAGCCTAGATAGCATATTCAAAAGCAGAGATATTACTTTGCCGACTAAGGTCCGTATAGTTAAGGCTATGGTTTTTCTAGTAGTTATGTATGGATGTGAGTGTTGAACTGTGAAGAAAACTGAGCACTGAAGAATTGATGCTTTTGAACTGTGGTGTTGGAGAAGGCTCTTGAGAGTCCTTTGGACTGCAAGGAGATCCAACCAGTCTTTTCTGAAGGAGATCAGCCCTGGGGTTTCTTTGGAGGGAATGATGCTGAAGCTGAAACTCCAGTACTTTGGCCACCTCATGCGAAGTGATGACTCATTGGAAGGGACTCTTATGCTGGGAGGGATAGGGGGCAGGAGAAAGGGATGACAGAAAATGAGATGGCTGGATGCCATCACTGACTCAATGGACGTGAGTTTGAGTGAACTCCGGGAGCTGGTGATGGACAGGGAGGCCTGGCGTTCTGCGACTCATGGGGTTGCCAAGAGTTGGACATGACTGAGTGATTGAACTGAACTGAACTGTAAGCTTATTTTTCAAAGTCTGTGATTCTGTTTCTGTATTAATAGTAATCTTTTATAGTTTCACTACCTGATTTTTCTGCAAAACTTTTATGTTTCCTAAGGCCGCTCTTACCTCTATGGAGCGGTCCTACAGAGATTTCTTAGAGACTGCATCCTGGCCTCAAGTCCTCAGTTTGGTCTGCCAAACAAAACACAATTCTCAACTTTTAGGTTGTGCAATTTTGTTTTCATTTGACAATTTCCCTGGTGGCTCAAAAGGTTAAGCATCTGCCTGCAATGTTGGAGACCCAAGTTAGATCCCTGAATTTGGAAGATCCCCCTGGAGAAGGAAATGACAACTCACTCCAGCACTCTTGCCTGGAAAATTCCATGGACAGAGGAGCCTGGGAAGCTACAGTCCATGGGATCACACAGTCTCACCTTACTGGAAATAGAACTGCCTTATGACTCAGCAATTTCACTGCTGGGCATACACACTGAGGAAACCAGAATTGAATGAGACATGTGTACCCAAATGTTCATCGCAGCAATGTATAATAGTGAGGACATGGAAGCAGCCTAGATGCCCATCAGCAGATGAATGGTTAAGAAAGCTGTGGTACATATACACAATGGAGTATTTATTGCTCAGCCATTAAAAAGAATTCATTTGAATCAGTTCTAATGACATGGATGAAACTGGAGCCTATTATATAGAGTGAAGTAAGCCAGAAAGAAAAACACCAGTACAGTATACTAACACATATATATGGAATTTAGAAAGATGGTAATGATAATCCTATAGGCATAACAGCAAGTGAGACAGATGTATAGAACACTTTTTTTGGACTCTGTGGGAGAGGGAGAAGGTGGGATGACTTGGGAGAATGGCATTGAAACATACATAATATCATAGAAGAAATGAATCACCAGTCCGTTTGATGCAAGATACTAGATGCTTGGGGCTGGTGCACTGGGATTACTCAGAAGGATGGTATAGGGAGGCAGGTGGGAGGAGGGGTCAGGATGGGGAGCACATGTATATCTGTGGTGGATTCATGTTGATGTATGGCAAAACCAATACAATATAGTAAAGTAATTAACCTCCAATTAAAAAGCAAGCAAACAAAAAACCCCTTTACTTGTCATGAAGGAGTTAGGTGCTTGGACTCTGTTTTCTAAGCTAAATTTGAATTTCAACTCTGTTCCTTAATTGCTATGTAGCTTTGCACAAATAATCTGAATACCTCATGCTTCAACATTTTATCATCTATAAAATAATGATGATGATAAGGTGAAGTAGCTCAGTCGTGTCCAACTCTTTGCGACCTGTGGACTGTAACCTACTAGGCTTCTCCATCCATGGGATTCTCCAGGCAAGAATACTGGAGTGGATTGCCATTTCCTTCTCCAGGGGATCTTCCCAACCCAGGGATCAAACCTGGGTCTCCCACATTGGAGGCAGACACTTTAACCTCTGAGCCACCAGGGAAGACCGATGATGATGATAATACTTGTTATAATGTAGTTCTTGTGACACTGTATTTATGAACTATTTGTATGGTGTATAGAAAACCATTAGGACTGTTTTCTCTATTTCATTGGATGATTATTCTCTATTTTAATAAATTAACATTTTTAAAGTGTAGAATTATATATTCTGGTCATTGAAAATAAAAATTTCTTTTGTATAACTTGAGCAGGTATAGAGAATGTATCTCTTTAGCTTTTACACTTTATTTTAATCATTTGCTCCCAGAGGAGGCCAATGAAGATGGCAGATAATACAATGTGTGTGTGCTTGTCAGGATTGAAACACAACTTACAATGTGTGTGTGCTTTTCAGGACTGAAACACAGCTTAAAACAGAGGGTTGGAGGTGGGAGGAGGAGATACAACAAGAGAATGAAATATTTTGATTATCTGGCTTAGGTGTTAGGTGCAGTTTTAGGGAAAGGCATAAACTAGGGAGCGAGAAGAGGTATAATGAGGTCCATCTTATAAAAGCACTTGCCGAGTAGGAGTCTCAAGCAATCTAAGTTAATTCATTACGAAAGGAAGGGAATCTAGATAGAAAACAAAACAAAACAAAACACAAAGCCTTCTTTATTAGGTACACCATGGAGAAGGCAATGGCAAGCCACTCCAGTAGTCCTGCTTGGAGAATCCAAGGTATGGAGGAGCCTGGTGAGGTGTGGTCTATGGGGTCGCACAGAGTCAGACACGACTGAAGCGACTTGGCAGCAGCAGGCATTAGGCACAGCATAGAAGTCCACATTTTTTTTT
>SJYC01053590.1:0-13520 GCA_006408675.1 Madoqua kirkii | reverse complement strand
ATACAGTTTTGGCGATCTCCTTTCCCATTTCTGGTTCTAAACATTGCTTCTTGACCTTATACAGGTTTTTCAGGAGGCAGGTAAAGTGTTTTTGTATTTCCATCACTTTAAGAATTTTCCAGTTTGTTGTGGTCCCAACAATCAAATGCTTTAGTGTAGTCAATAGATCAGAAGTAGATGTTTTTCTGGAACTCTCTTGCTTTTTCTGTGATCCAACAGATGTTGAAAATTTAGTCTCTGGTTCCTCTACCTTTTCTAAATCCAGCTTGAACATTTTGAAGTTCTCAGTTTATGTACTGTTGAACCATGGTTTGAATACTTTTGAGCATTACTTTGTTAGCATGTAAAATTAGTGCAATTGCGTGGTAGTTTGAGCCTTCCTTGGCATTGTTTTTCTTTGGGATTAGAATGAAAACTGACTTTTTCCAGTCTTGCGGCCACTGTTGAGTTTTCCATATTTGCTAGCATATTGAGTGCAGCACTTTAACAGCATCATCTTTTAGGATTTGAAATACCTTAACTGGAATTCCACACCTCACCAACTTTTTTTGCAGTGATGGTTTTTAAGGCCCACTTGACTTTGTACTTCTGCACTTTTGGCCCTAAGTGAGTATTACATCATCATTATTTTCTGGGCCATTGTGATTTTTTTGGGGTATAGGTTTTCTGCGTATTTTTGCCACCTCCTCTTAATATCTCCTGCTTCTAGTAGGTCCATACCTTTTCTGTCCTTTATTGTGCCCATCTTTGCATGAAATTGTCCCTCGGTGTCTCTAACTTTCTTGAAAACATCTCTAGTCTTTCTCATTCCATTATTTTTCTCTATTTCTATGCACTGCTCACTTAAGAAGGCTTTCTTATCTCTCCTTGCTATTCTTTGGAATTCTGCATTCAGCTGGGTATAACATTCCTTTTCTTGTTTGCTTTTTACTTCTCTTCTTTTCTCAGCTATTTGTAAGGCCTCCTCAGCCAATCATTTTGCCTTGTTGCTTTTCTTTTTATTTGGGATAATTTTGATTACCACCTCTTGTACAGTGTTATAAACCTCCTTCCATATTTCTGCAAGTATTCTGTCTATTCTATCTAACCCCTTGAATTTTATTATTATTTCCACTGTATGGATTCAGATCATACCTGAATGGCCTATTCTTTTCTTGTTTGCTTTTTACTTCTCTTCTTTTCTCAGCTATTTGTAAGGCCTCCTCAGCCAATCATTTTGCCTTGTTGCTTTTCTTTTTATTTGGGATAATTTTGATTACCACCTCTTGTACAGTGTTATAAACCTCCCTCCATAGTTCTGCAAGTATTCTGCCTATTCTATCTAACCCCTTGAATTTTATTATTATTTCCACTGTATGGATTCAGATCATACCTGAATGGCCTATTGGTTTTCCCTTCTTTCTTCAATTTAAGTCTGAATTTTGAAATAAGGAGTTCATGATCTGAGCCATAGTTAGCTCCCGGTCTTGTATTTGCTAACAGTATAGAGCTTCTCTATCCTTAGCTGCAAAGGATATAATCAATCTTATTTTGTTGTTGATCATCTCATCATGTCAAGGTATAGAGTCATCTCTTATGTTGTTGGATGAAGGTATTTACTATGACCACTGTGTTATCTTGGCAAACCTCTGTTAGTCTTTGCCCTGCTGCATTTTGTACTCCAAGGCAAAGCTTGCCTGTTATTCCAGGTATCTCTTGACTTCCCACTTCTACATTCCAGTCCTCTACGATGAAAAGGACATTTTTTCACTATTAATTGTAGAAGGTCTTTTAGGTCTTCATAAAATCATTCAACTTCAGCTCCTTCAGCATTAATGGTTGGGACATAGACTAAGATTACTGTGATATTGAATGGTTTACCTTGGAAACGAACAGAAATCATTCTGTCATTTTTGAGATTGCACCCAAGTACTGCATTTTGGACTCTTTTGTTGACTCTCAGGGCTACTCCATTTTATCTAAGGGATTCTTGCCCCCAGTAGTTGATATAATGGTCCTCTGAATTCAGTTCACCCATTGTGTCCATTTTTGTTCACTGATTCCTAAAATGTTGATGTTCATTCTTGACTTCTGTTTTTCCGCTCCCAGTTTATCTTGATTCATAGACCAGGTTCCTATGCAATGTTGTTCTTTACAGCCTTGGACTTTACTTCCACCACCAGACAGATCCACAACTGGACATTGTTTTTGCTTTGATTCAGCTTCTTCATTCCTCTGGAGCTATTTCTCTGCTCTTCTCTAGCAGCATATTGGGCACCTACCAGCCAGGGGAGTTCATCTTTCCCTGTTATATCTTATTGCATTTCCATAATGTTCAAGGGGTTCTCAAGTCAATATACTGAAGTAATTTGCAATTGCTTTCTCCAATGAAAAATACTAATAAAGAGCAATTTCTCTCTCTCTCTGTTTTTTTTTTTTGCTGCTAATTATCTCCATCTCTACCCTACCATTACTACTATAATCTTTTAATTCTCAGGCTATTGAACCATGGCAGTGATGTGTCCTGTTACAGAACTTACATACCACAGAGAAATGGCAATGACCATCATGTAGAATCTACACAACTGATAATTAAATCTATTCCCCAAGAAGTGAATTGGGAGATAGTTCCATGTTGCTCCTAAACATACAACCCATATGCTCTAAAAAAACTGGGTAGAATCTCAGCTCTGTCACTTACTTGCTTGAGGTCTTGGCCAAATTACTTAAACTGTAGAAACCTTAGTTTCCTTATCTGTGAAAGAAGGTCAACATGTCTACTGCTTAGAGGTGTTTTGATAAAAGTTGAAAAAATTGAAAGGTCAGCTGTCTAGTATTTAAGATGCTCATTATGTTGTGCTTTTCAGGCCATCCAGACCTGACCCAGAACTTCTAAGTCTTTTGAAAATTTTGAGGCTAGCTTTGAGCTTAGATAACAGACTGCAATCTGTACTCAGATTCTGAAGACAATGTTGAAAAATCATTTGTAGTGATACATAGGAACAAAGCTGAAAATATCTATGAATTTCAAATTATATCTTCTGTCATATCAGAATCTAATTTTAAACATTAAAAAAAATTGATCCTTTCTCTGATCATCTTTTATTCCAATGCTTCTTATAAAAGGATCAACTTGTGTTCATACAAAATGTTTTCTGAAAGATACTTTGGAAGGTCAAATTTTTTTTTTTACAAAAATAATCCTGAAACAACTAGGGGGCAATGCTATCAAGTTATAGTTCAACTTAGGTGTGAAAAATGGAATTCAGTTTTGTTTTGTTTTTAAAGATGAAGGATGTGATAGAATGAATTGTGTGGATGTCAAATTCATGATAGATATATACATCCATATTCTCAGGAACTTATGATTCCCAAATTATCTTTGATTCTTACATAAGAATGAGGCCTACATTTTTGAGATCTTATTTGGTTGTTAATATCTTTCCCATCATTCTTTTTCTTTTCTGCACTATTCCCATCTCAGTTTGGGTTCTTATCAGTTCTTATTTAGACGTAGTACACACCTCTTCCTTACCATTGTGCTTAAAGATTTGCTTTCCAAAGTTCTGCTTTTCTCCTTGAGAGACAAACTCATTTGGGGGTCTGGACCCTGGCATCAGGAATGTCTGGGTTTGCACCTTGGATTCTCTATGGACTTTGGAATATTGGTAAATTGATTAAGCTGACTTTGTCTTGGATTCTTCCTAGATTTGCTTCCTGTAACTGCACTTTTCTGTCTTAAATCATCAGTTTTTGGATAACAGATTGTTTACTTGTTAAAAATAGACCTTAATATTTAATCTTTAAAAAGAAATGAGTAGGGAATTCCCTATTGGTCCAGTGGTTGGGAGTTCACCTGCCAATGCAAGGAACACGGGTTCAATCTCTGGTCCAGGAAAAGTCCAGCTTCTGCAGGGAAATGAAGCCCATGTACCACAACTACTGAGGCTGCACACCCTAGAGCCCATGCTTTGAAGCATGGCTCAAGAGAACCCACTGCAATGAGAAGCATCTCCACCACAATAGAAAGTAGCCCCCACTCTCTGCAACTTGAGAAAGGCCACACACAGCATTGAAGACCTAGCACAGCCTAAATTAAATACATAAATTTTAAGAAATTAACAGATTAAAAAAATAATTTTCTCCCTTGATCTTGCATCTCTCCTCTAGATTCCCTTCATTTCCTTGTTCCTCTCTTCATTTCTCTGGATAGGTTATTGCACTTGCCTCCAATTCTCCCTTCCTACCCTTTCACATGGCACTCCACTAGGTCCTCAGCTGCTACTTGTCTTTGAAATGTGCTTTCATGCTGTTAAGTGATTTTTATCCTTTTGTCATAGCTCATGTTCCTCCCCTTCTCACCTCTCCCTTCCCAATTCTAAATCTTCTAATTTGTTTCTTAATTTTATCTAATGTCTGTATGCTAATACCTCCAAAATTAGAATTCCACACACAGGAAAAAAATTGTATACTTATCATATTCATCATATCAGACTTTACACAACCAAATAAAATCTTTATATTTAATCATCTGAAACCTCAAGTGTTTCCAACTTCCATGTCAGTTACTACTATTCATTTATTGGTCTGAGCAAAATAAAGATAATAATAATAAAAAAGCAAGTCATTCTTAACCATTTATCCTTAACCCAAATTTCTGAACATTGTCTCTAATATGGGCCTAGTTGTGTAGATATTATAGTTGCTTGATTTATGCATCCCTGATACCATTTAGGGATGGTATCAGGCTTTAAGCCTAAAGAAGGGGAAGTCCATGAGTGCAGAACACCTTCAGAAGAGATTTATATTCAGTACTGATATATTCTATCAGTACTGCTACCTGATTATCAACTTGTAATAATCTGAAATACTGTACCTCTGATGTCTCTGATAGGAATCAGCCTGGCTGACTTTTACCTCCAAAACATAAATCCATGTTATCTCCACTTAGCTGCAAACCATGCCCTACCCAGGCCACCATGTCTATTCCAAAGACTGTACTATGTTCTGATTGGATTGCTTGCAACTTCTCTTGCCTCCTCTACAGCCAATTCTTCAGAAGACATGCAGAAGGATTTTCTTTAAGGCAGTGCTGTGGTCTGAATGTTTGTGTTTTTCCAAAATTTGTGTTAAAATGTTAACCTCCAAATCAATGATAGTAGGTGAGGCCATTTTGCCACATGATGGGATTAGTGGACTCTTCTAACAAGTGACCTCACAGAACCCCCACTCTCTTTTCCCATGTAAGGAAACAATGAGAGGTCTACAGCTTGGAAAAGAGCCCTCACTCAGGACTGTGGGCATAGCCTTCCAACCTCAGACTGTGGGAATAAATTTCTGTTGTTTATAAGCCACCTAGCTGGTGGATTTTGATATAACAGCCCAAATGGAATAGAGTGGGCAGTGATCACATAATCTCAAACAGCTAGTGAAAACCCTCCAGTGAACCCCACTGTAGCTGGAATATGTAGTCTACATTTCTTGCCACTGTCTAGAGGGACTACTTGTTCTGTATATTGTCTCTGCATCCAGTTCACCTTGATCTGTTCTCTTCCTCAGATGCCTTCAGAGACAGTGGTCTCTCTTCAGTCACTAGACCAGCGTTGTCCAGTATGACAGCTGTGACTAATAATCCTTTAAAATATGATCACCATATTTTTATATTCTAGATGTATCTGTTCTGTAAGTGTAAAATACCACATTTCAAAAATAGTTTAAAAGTTGATTTGCTGTGTTTTGCTGCTCTTAATCTTTCAGTCATGTATGACTCTTTGCAAACCCTTGGACTGCAGCCTGCCAGGTTCCTCTGTCCATGGGACTTTCCAGGCAAGAATACTGGAGTAGGTATGAAGATCCAGGGGGTCTTCTTGATCCAGGAATTGAACCAGGATCTCCTGTGTTGCAGCTGGATCCTTTGCTGGCTGAGCTACCAGGGAAGCCCAAAAGTTAATGTAAAAAATATTAATTTTATTGATAATATTTATGAAGGTTGCTATTTTAGATGTACTAGGTAAACTACAGAAAAGTTAAAAATTAATGTAAGTTAACCTTTCTTGATTTTCTAATGTGGCTTCTAGAGAATTTAAATTTTTTTGTGTGTCTTGCATTATATTCCTGGACTTCCCAGGTGGCTCAGTGGTTAAAACAAACAAACAAACAAACAAACAAACAAACAAACAAACAAAAACAAGCAAACCACCAACCAATTCAGGAGACACAAGTTTGATTCCTGGATTGGGAAAAGCCCCTGGAGGAGAAAATGGCATCCCACTCCAGTATTCTTGCCTGGAACATTCCATGGGCAGAGGAGCCTGGTGGGCTATAGTCCATGGGTCACAAAGTGTTAGATACGACTGAGCTACTGAGCACACAGGCAAGAATTATATTTCTAGTTGGACTTCCCAGGTGGCTCAGTGGTTAAAAAAAAAAAACAAAAAACAAGCAAACCACCAACCAATTCAGGAGACACAAGTTTGATTCCTGGATTGGGAAAAGCCCCTGGAGGAGAAAATGGCATCCCACTCCAGTATTCTTGCCTGGAACATTCCATGGGCAGAGGAGCCTGGTGGGCTATAGTCCATGGGTCACAAAGTGTTAGATACGATTGAGCTACTGAGCACATAGGCAAGAATTATATTTCTAGTGGGCTGGGTATTTGTAAAACTGACTAAACTTGCATTTCTGAAACACTTTTTTTTCTAGCTGTCTTCTCCTTTGATACTCTCCCACCAAAATTTCACTTGATTGTTTCTCAGATCTCACTTCAAATTATACCTCCACAAAATGCCTTTATTGGGTCACCCTAGATAAAATCCAATAGCTCCCTGGCTTTATCTTATTTACTTTATTGATATTTCTTATATCATTTAATTATCAGTCTTTATAATTCTCATAAATTATCACTACAAATTGTTTTGGTCATATATGAGTTAATTGAAGAGAGATGTCTTCTATACTGTTAATTTGTATGATTTAGACTCTTATTATAGTGACTGGCAAATCATAGATACTCAACTTATAGTCATTGGGTAATTAAGAATGAATGACTTTCTAGTTGATTATCTATAATGTCATTCTTTGAATTTCAAGTTTGACCTGCTCCAAGCCTAACACTCCCAAAATTGAAGAAAACCATTTCATTTGATGTGATGGTAAAGAGTATTTGAATAGAAGTATGGAAAAGATAAACTGAGATACATCTGTCATCTTAATGAACATGTGTCTAGCTTCATTTCTTATTGTCATGAGGGAACACACATGGGTTTTGAATTTCCTAAGGATGTTTTGCATAATCTTGGGTACACATTAATTATTCAGTAGATTCGTGATGATATTTTTTTCCTTGATCCAAAGGGAGCAGATGCAGCAAGTCTTTAATTGAAACTGATTCTTTTAAAACACAAATAGATTCATCTGTAGCTAGTTTCTCTACAAAGATTCCCATGGAAACTCACAAAAAGTGTGGAAAAATGACAAACAAAGATATTAAATTACTTTAGGCTCACCAAATGATATCTACTTGAATGTCTTACTTTCTTGCTCTTTTACATGACATAGATACTTAGCTAATTTCTTTAATGGTTTGATCAATATTATATTGCCAGTGTAAACAATCAGAAATACATTTGTTGTGGAAGTCCCTAAAAGATGAAGTAGAGACAGAGAAAAACAGTGGAGAGATTGGTGAATATATAGACTCCTAAACTGGAGTACTTTCCTCAGAAATATTTTCCTTTCTTATCTGATGCTGATACTTTGAAAGAGAGAAGTTTATTCTCCTTAGGTTACTTTCTAAGGTGAAGGAAACTAGTTCCTACCTTGGGTACAGGATGCAGAGTTGTACCTTCCATATTCCTCTTGAAGAAAGGACTTGTCAGCTTTTATGATTACTGAATAGCCTTTATCTGTTAGCATCCTCATGGTCAGCCCTGGCTTTCAAGCTGAGGTAACCCCTTGGAGTGGCTGCCAGTCAGTGATTGAGAAAGTGGTGGTACAAGGGCCCAGCCATACCCAATATGGCACTCCTACAATGGGAAAGCCTTACTCTGAAGCTCCCTGTCCAGCTGATAGAAGATATAGGCATTCCTTTCTGGCTTACTTCACTCTGTATAATCGGTTCCAGTTTCATCCACCTCATTAGAACTGATTCAAATGTATTCTTTTTAATGGCTGTGTAATACTCCAGTTGTACCACAGCTTCCTTATCCATTTATCTGTTCATGAACATCTAGGTTGCTTCCATGCCCTGGCTATTATAAATAGTGCTGTGATGAATATTAGGGTATACGTATCTCTTTCAATTTTGGTTTCCTCAGCTCAGCAGGGGGATTGCTGGGTCATAAGACAGTTCTATTTCCAGTTTTTAAAGAAATCTCCACACTGTTCTCAATAGTGGCTGTACTAGTTTTTATTCCCACCAACAGTGTAAGAGGGTTCCCTTTTCTCCACACCCTCTCCAGCATTTATTGCTTGTAGACTTTATGTGGAATTTAGAAAGATGTAATGATAACCCTGTTTGCAAGACAGCAAAATAGACACAGATATTTAGAACAGTCTTTTGGACTCTGTAGGAGAGGGTGAGGGTTGGATGATTTGGGAGAATGGCGTTGAAAAATGTATAATATATAAGAAACAAATCGCTAGTCTAGGTTTGATGTAGAATACAGGATGCTTGGGGCTGGTGCACTGGGATGACCCAGAGGGATGGTATGGGGAGAGAGGTGGGAGGGGGGTTCAGGATTGGGAACACGTGTACACTTGGGGAAGATTCATGCTGATGTATGGCAAAACAATACAATATTGTAAAGTAATTAGCCTCCAATTAAAATAAATAAATTTAAATAAATAAACTCTGTATCCATTAAAAAAGAAGAAGAAAAAGAAGAAGGAGAAGAAGAAAAAGAAAAAGAAGAAGATTTAGGCATTCCTTCTTTTTCTTTTCACTACTGTTACTTTCCAGAGTTGCACAACCAAGTCTGACCCAGGGTCTGAATCCTGGAGAGTTTGAATTGTGATCCTTATGTTGTCTGTCCTGGACCTGTAGTAGCTGCCTACCAGTAAGTCATCTAGGAAAGTAATAACCACAATTAAAACAGCTTGTATTCCTCCATCTATTTCCCACCCTCCTCCCCACTCTTCCCTACCTCCCTCTTTTCTCCATCTCTCCTTTTCTTTACCCTTTTTTGTTAAAAAAATTTTTTTCTGAACACTCAGTCCTAAGATATACAATAGCAAACAAGAGCAATAACACATAATATCCACTCTCATAGGTGCCTATTCACTAGTAAGACTTGATTTTAAACATTTAGGGTCAGAACATGACAGGAAATTTTGGGGGAAAAAAAGACATAATCTCCATTAAGTCAATATATACACAGTACAAAATTTGCATTTCAGATTGTTTATTTACCAAAGAAAGTGGACTTTGTATCTACCATAGATCTATACAGATTCACTTATGTTATTTTAAAAGACAATCAGAATAACTTTCTTACTTATATCTATTTATGTAAGTCTTGATTTGCTAGAGTTAGAAGAATCTGGAAATCTGGAGAAAAAAAATGTTGATAATCTTTATGGATGTAGGAATCATTTGTATAGGCCATATAATCAAGATACCCACTATTAACTAGATATGGAATGCTGACAATGTAGATCCTGTCCCATGCTGTGGTATAAAAAGAAGTCCCATTTGAAACATAAACATCTAATTGATAAAATATTTTCCCTTGTAGATATGTATGCATACAGAATAAGAACAATATTTTATTTTATTACATTGCATAAAAACTCCAGAAAACAAGTTAACTTTCTAGAAATACATTGATCTTTCAATTAAGATGTTTAATTAAATTAGAGCCTTCCAGAAGTAAAGCAGTTTTACCTGAATTTTATTTCTTAGAGGGGAGATGTTGGAGAGAAAAATATTTTGTTTAATGTTTTAAGTGGTTGTTGATTTTCTTAAAAATTAAAGTAGGTCAAGAAAACACACTGCTCACAAGTACATCAGGCTGTCTCTTGCATAAGAAATTTCAAGTATTCAGACAGTATTTATGTACTGAGAAGATAAATTTGACTTGTTGCTAGCAGCAATAAAAAAGCAACTATATAAGCAAACCCACTTTCCAGCAGCAGCTGAAAGATTTCTTTGAGAATGATTGGACATGGCACTTAGCAAATAACATTACAATTAGGTATATTTTCCACAAAATAAAAACAGTTCCCCAAGGCTCCCTGTGAATGTGTGTGTGCATGCCTTGAATTCAATCTGATTCTCAGAAGCATTCACTTTGTGGGGCTGTTTTTGAAATTAAAAATTGAAAATTAGGGGAAGCAGGTCCTGCCTAACCAAGAAAGCTGAGGAAATTCACAAGCCCTGAACAAAAGAAAGTGGTAATTACTTTTTTTTTGTTGTTTTTATGAGATAGCTATATTTGGGTGAAGGTATTCTTCTTTTCAAACATATACAAATAGAATTTCAGTCATTAGGTGATTTTACAGTTATGATACTTTTAACTTGCAGAAATGATGTTTTCTTATTTGTTGCAATATTAAATAAACTCTGGAATGTTGAACCAGGCATAAGGGTTGAAGACACCCCACAGGGCAATGATATCAACAAAAATATGCAAAGAGGAATAGGAAAGATACTGTCAACACAAAATATGATATAGAATCCATTTGGATAAATTTTAATTTTTTAATTCAAACTTTCAAAATATATACTTTTACAAATAATATATTTATATGAATTGTAAAATATTTTCACTGCCTGCATTGGGTTGAAGTTGAGATGAATCTCCCTACTGACCTCAGAAAATCATTGATCATAGTCCCTTCCCTCCATGAAGATCTCTTCACAAACACTGCTTTAATTTGAAGGCAATATTTAATAGCTGCTCCATATGAGCCAGGCATTGTGGTTGGGAGATAACAGGGAAATCTATTAGTTTAGGACTACACATTTTTGCATATTTCCAAGCCATAAGTTAAAGCACTAAGGCCAGATGGAGAAATTAGCGTGAAGGTTGGAAGGCAATCTTTGGGTAGCAACACAAGTTTACCCAATGAATTTGAAAGCTTGTCTCTAGGCATGTGGTTGCTCTATATGCATTCTTTTAGAGGGAAGAAAAATGCAACATGCTTTAATGAGACCGGTTTGCAAGAAGGTACTCTGCTCACTCTAGAAAAGTGACCAAAAAAGTCTTTTCCATTATATTTAAATTATTTTTCAATTGAAGTATAGTTGACTTATAATGTTATGTTAGCTTCAGGTGTACAAGTAAAAGATGCAGTTATGTATATATAAAACTGAATATGCACATATATTCTTTTTCAGATTCTTTTCTATTAGAGGTTATTACAAGATAAGAATGTATTTCAGGTGCTATACAGTGGGTCCTTGCTATTTATCTATTTTATATATAATATTGTGTGTATGTTAACACCAACCTCTTATTTTTGTTTTTAGACAAAAGCGTTCTTGAAGAAGCCTTGTACCAATCAATAGTCCTAAGCAGAATACAATTTAGTGGTTAAAATTTTTAATGTCAGATTGGCTGAATTTGAATCTTTAGTCACCTATTAGCTCTTTGAGCTTAGAAATTTATCAGTCTCTTTGTTCTTTACTTACTTATTATTCGGGAAAATATGATATATATATATTATAGAATTAAAATAATATAATATTATTATCAACTCATAAATGTGTTGATACATAGGAAATACAGAGACACAGTCAGCATACAATGTATTTTAATGTAAAAAGGGATTCTTCGAGAAAAATTCTGATTCCTTCAGTCTTCTGTCTGCAAAGGGCATATTGCATGTTTGTGAAGAGTTTGTTTCACTAATTTTACAAAGGAGAGTTAGACTGAATAACGCTTAGGCATGTGTACACAGATAAATGCTTCTAAATTTTAGAGCTACAAAGAAATAGAGAGATTCAGTTAAGAAACTGGATCTGTGATTCTAAATGCTCAAATGAGCACAGGAAAGACCAAGGAACAGAGAGAATGTCAGGGGCACAAATGTGAGAGACACTTGCAGAAAAGTTACAAACTCTTAGAGGAGTTTGAGGTATGACAAACTATGCTATGGTGGCATTGAAAAATAAATAGAATTTTTTTTCTAAGACAGAGCCTCTCTGAAGAGTAATAATATGAATAATAAAGTTTATAGAACATGTTCAGTATTTTTTTAAACTGTAGACTAAAATTGTCTACTTTACTTTAGATTGAATTTCTGTATTTTAACTAGTTAGTTCTATTAGAAAAACTTAGACTATAAGAAGGAAGAACTATGTTAATCTTGAAGAGGGGAGAGTGAGAAAATACATTAAGCCACTAATTAAAAATAATTTAAACCTCAGTTGAATTATCATATTGAGGGACTTTTTTTTTTTTCCTTATAGGTTCAACCCTCTATTTTTGGAAGAAAGTGAGGAACCTCTCCACAGTTCAGTGGAAAGGCCTTCCCATCAAGCTTTTCCAGCTAGGAAATTAAAAGGTTATGGAATAAAGGTGATCATCTTAACATACAGACAGAAGAAGCTGTACTTGGAAAAAATGAAATTGCCTGGACATTTATTGTCTTTGAAAAACTCAGCCTGTGACAGAGAAATCCCAGGTGTGTAAGTATGAACTGTCTTTCATTTTATAGTTTTCTTGGAAGCTATGATTCAAGACCATCTAATTTTTTCACTTAATGGCATATATACCCTCTTCTGAAGCTTACTAAAGTCTCTAACTCTTCTCCCAGGGTGAACTGATATGTCCACCGCTTGATCCCTTATTGATAGTTTCAGCACACAGCATCATGAAAAGAATATGTCGTTCAGATCTCTAAAGACTTTAGGTGCCTATGAGTTTGAGTAATTAACCACTCAGAGGCTTAATTTCTTAATCACTAAATATAACTAATACTTAGCTTGCAGAATTGTTTTGAGGATCAAATAAGATTTTTTTTACAATGCCTGCTGTGCTATATTTATTAAAAAATTGACAGCTTTTATTTATAGAATGGGTTTTCCTGATGTCTCAGTGGTAAAAAATTGGCCTGCAATGCAGGAGATGTTCAGGAGACACTGCTTCAATCCCTGGTCTGGAACATCCCCTGGAGGAAGAAATGGAAAACCACTCCAATATTTTTGCCTGAAAAATCCCATGGGCAGAGGAGCTTGTTGGGCTACAGTCCATGGATCACAAAAAGTCAGACGTGACTGAAGAAGTGAACATGTACACATTTACAGAATAGGTTTATTTTTCAGGTTTGTTTGTTTGTTTGTTTGTTTGTTTGTTTTTTTAGTTGTAGGCACAGATGATTATACCCAGGAAGAGCAACGGGGAGGGAAGGAGCAATAAGAAAATTCACACTAGTAAATGGCTCGTCAGGCAGATCCCAGACAACAAGGTTCCTGAGAGGATTTGGAACTTTAAATGTGATATGAATACACCCACTCAAATTATTCACCCAGCAAATGTTTATTAAACATGAATCTTGAGCAAACAAAAGAGACACTTTGAAATGGATGGATTCATGGT
>SJYC01053583.1:0-18591 GCA_006408675.1 Madoqua kirkii | reverse complement strand
ATTGCCCAAGGCAACCCATCCAGACTCTGAATTTCTTGTCGAACTCCCTACTGACTAGCTGTTCTTTCAATCTCAAGACAAATTCATTTGTCTCCTACCTTAATAAGACAATCAGACTCATAGGTTTCTGTACTGCCTCTCCTCGGCTTTACACCTGAACAGACATTCATTCACTTCCTTTCCAATTGTCCTCTTTTATCCTTGGAAGTGGTGTGTTTCCCCCACCCCCTGCACAGTAGATCCCTGCACACCAGCTTTGATTTCCAGCCTTCCCAGTGTTCCCTTGATCCATTCAGCAAGCTCTTCCTTTTCTTCATGATCAGCCTTTGTCTTCTTATTGGATTTTTATCCCAAACACATGTAATTAATTATTTAATATCAAAAGCAAAACAATTTATTTTTCTAACATACATTGCCTGCTGTTTGGTGACATTTTTGTTACCCTAAGATGAACTTTCAAAATGATTAATCAACTCTTCATGCACTTCATCAGCCCCACACTACTTTCTGTCCTCTTTCCTCAGCATTTTGTAGAAACTGCCCTCTCCAGCATGGTCTCTGTTGCCTTCTCTGAAAACTTTTATTTTTTCATTTCCATTTGTTGTCATTTAATCACTTTTGTGACCCCACGGGCTGTAGCCCACTAGCGGGATTTTCCAGGCAAGAATACTAGAGTGGATTGCCGATTCCTTCTCCAGGATCTTCTTAACCCTGGGGTTGAACCCACATCTCCTGCATTCATTCACCAGCAGATTCTACCACTGAGCCACCAGGGAAGCCCTTTCTCTTTTTGACACATACTCTTCTGTTGCCCTCCCCACACTCGCATCTCCGGATTCTGTTCAGTACTTTCACTGGCTTTTAAATTTTCTATTCACTTTTTAATATCTGTGTTCACCACAGCCGAGTCATAACCCTGCCCTTTCCCCTTCTGTCCATTGCCTTTGGGCACCTTGTCAAAATCAGGGCTGACTACTTGATGCTGATTTTAAACCCTGGGGTCGAACCCACATCTCCTGCATTCATTCACCAGCAGATTCTACCACTGAGCCACCAGGGAAGCCCTTTCTCTTTTTGACACATACTCTTCTGTTGCCCTCCCCACACTCGCATCTCCGGATTCTGTTCAGTACTTTCACTGGCTTTTAAATTTTCTATTCACTTTTTAATATCTGTGTTCACCACAGCCGAGTCATAACCCTGCCCTTTCCCCTTCTGTCCATTGCCTTTGGGCACCTTGTCAAAATCAGGGCTGACTACTTGATGCTGATTTTAATCACCTTCATGCAGGCTGTGAACCAACCTCATAAGCTGTATCTATCATTGAGAGTAGTAAGGTGCAGCAGCTACTTATGTCTAACCTCTGTCCTTCCTAGAACACTTCTCCATGCAGCGCTGCTCAGTACTCATTTTGTCAAGATTTTCACTGTGAATAGTTGAAGTTATTAACAGTAAACCTCTTTAGCACTTTACCCCAGAATGCTTTTAACTTTGATTTTTTAAAATTAGATATTATTCATATATACTTAAGTGAACATGCTTGTTGCCTTATATAAACAATAATTGACAAGCAAAAGTGTTATTCATTCAATTCTCTCTAAATCTTACCCCATGGAATATATAGTTCAGTAGGCTTCTCTGTCCATGGGATTCTCCAGGCAAGATTGGAGTGGGCAGCCATTCCCTTCTCCAGGGGATCTTTTGACCCAGGGGTTGAACCCAGGTCTCCCACACTGCAGGGAGATTTTTACCCTCTGAATCACCAGGGAAGCCCAAATAATAATCATAAGCATACTCAATATCAGGAATTTGGAGGGTTATAATTTAAACTTGATGGGGGGATTAATGTGATAGCTACAAAACATAAAATTGGAAACATCAATAACAATTTATCATCTCTAATACATTAAAAATGAGTTTTAGAGAAAATAGGTTTTATCTACTCTCTATAATAGTATGCATTATGAGAAGATGCTTTCTCCATCCACCATGGGCAGGAAGATGCCTTTCTGGAACATTAAGATAACAAATCCCCTTATAATTGTAATTGATCAAGGCATAGAAATATGCAAATATGTGAAATATTTTAAATATAAACCTTAATGGTTTAGTACATCAATAGATACATGGAAATCTGATCTTTTTGCACTAGGAAGAAATGTAGTAAGAAAATTTAGGCATGATAGTCACATTGGAATGTTTGCTAACACCTATTAATATTTCCAACATTTATATAGTTGAGGCCTAAATATACCAGTACCTATGTGCCCAAGTTAGAGTGTTATTACTGTCAGGATTATCCTCTTCTAAAATATTCATATATCTTACAGTAAATGACTTAATATTTATCCTAGGCATTCATGTGCTGTGGATAGAGATAAAAAGTAGAAAATCTAAGAGACCTTCTCTTCACATGTGTTTTTTTTTTTTCCCTTGCAAAATTAGTATGGTAGAGAAAGCATTCATTTTAATTTTGAGCACCTAATAGGCTTTGCTTTTTCAAGCCTTGAACTATTTTTCAAATTTTACTATAAAAATATATTTATCTTAGCCTGTAGACATTTGTATGTTGAAAATACATAAATCATCTAAAAACTAATAAAACAACCACAGTCCAGCAGAAACTCAAGGAAATAAAAGCATTGCTTTAAAGACCAGTGCACACAATCTGTATTGGGCTGAGAGCAAAAATAAACAAAGATTGCTTGCTTTTAGCAAAGCTGAGTTATATGTGAAGGGACCATATTGTACTGGCTACAGAAAGTTTTATCTGTCATGAAGGAGAATAGAAATTGATATAGTCTGTGAGGCTTTGGAGGTTGTATCTTGACTGGGATTTAAAAAGTAGCTGGAGGACAGGAAAATCTTCTGAAGAAATATTCCACTAGCCTCGATAAGGTGCCCAGAAAATCCTTTACAATAATATCATTATCAGATGTATTGTGCTTTTATTTTTCTCTTATTTGTGTAACAGGCCTTACTTGCAATGGTCTAGATTTTCTCTTCTATCCTAAAGTCTTCAGTGGAAAAGAAAACATCAAGGCAGAAAAGTAACATAATATAGACAAAACTTTGAATATTATAATTACATATCTCATCACTCTGACTGTATTATCACAAATACTAGATGGGGTCAACATGATCTTTATAGCATTTCACACTCCTTCTCTAAGATGTCAGAAAATTCCCGGATGGACTTTCCTGTTCCTTGTCTACATTGTCTCTGACTTTCTACCTGGATTTGATTCATTATTCTGACTTATTGTTCTTCCTTTATTGGGACTTACTGTTTTTTTGTTACCTTTTTCTTAGATTTTACCCAAACTGTGACAACATCCTTTTCTCTTATCAGCCCCCCAGCTGACTTTCTGAACCATGGACACATGTATCCTCTAAAATAGGATTGTGGTAAGCATCATATCATTAGGTACTTAGAAATACAGGATTAGAGGGAAAGGTTTATATTCAATCATCTTCATTACAAAGAGAAAAACAAATACCACACACTGAACATTTATTTTTTCATCTTTTTGGCTATGCCACTACTAGGTTTGTAATTTGTAATGCAGTTTTGATTTTTCTGAAATAAGTCAAAATCCCTAGACTTGCTTTTATTCTTCATCTCTCTCTCCTTATTTCTCCTCTACCCACCTGATGGTCTTGGGGAACTCTAACTTCATCTCCTCACCTTTTGTTGTAGAAGAATTCAACTCAGTCTAGCCTCAGTTCCTAAATTCATTCAAAAATTATCATATCCACATTATAAATACTTTGAAATAGCCCAGAACCTTTTAAAAAAATCTTATAAAAATTCACATATCTTAAAAAAGTAAGACTTTTAAGTAAACAGAAAGGCCTTACCTTAATACATATAAAATGTTTACACACTTTTCTTTTAATTGGGCTTTTCATATTGATATCTTGAATTTCAGTTCAGTTCAGTTGCTCAGTCATGTCCGACTCTTGGCAACCCCATGAATTGCAGCATGCCAAGCCTCCCTGTCCATCACCAACCCCCAGAGTTCATGCAGACTCATGTCCATCGAGTCAGTGATGCTATCTAGCCATCTCATCCTCTGTCACCCCTTCTCCTCCTGCCCCCAGTCTCTCCCAGCATCAGAGTCTTTTCCAATGAGTCAACTCTTCTCATGAGGTGGCCAAAGTACTGGAATTTCAGCGTCAGCATCATTCCCTCCAAAGAAATCCCAGGGCTGATCTCCTTCAGAATGGACTGGTTGGATCTCCTTGCAGTCCAAGGGACTCTCAAGAGTCTTCTCCAACACCACAGTTCAAAAGCATCAATTCTTCGGTGCTCAGCTTTCTTCACAGTCCAACTCTTGCATCCATACATGACTGCTGGAAAAATCATAGCCTTGAGAGCCTTGAGTAGACAGACCTAGTGGCAAAGTAATGTCTCTGCTTTTTAATTTATAAAATCCTAAATATAGGTACTAGGGTTCTCATTTAAAAACCATAAACAAAGACTCAGAAAGATTGTGAAATCTGTTCAAACTTCTCACATGTAATGAGTGCCTAGATTTGAACTCTTCTATGTGTTAAGTCTAAACACTAAGGCTATGTAATTCTAAAGTAGATTTCTCAAGCCATTTTAAAAATTATATATATATATATATGTATATGTATATGTATATGTATCTATATATCTGCTTTAGTCATCACAAAGTCTCCAGGATTATGTTCAGAAGAAAACATGAAAATGGAGTTAAAACAGACTCTAGAGTGACAGGTTTTAAACTAAACATTTAGTAGTTTTGAGGGAAAGATATCCAGGGATGAAGTGGATTATGGTTGGGGATGAGAGTCTTCAACAATAGACAAGAGAAATCTCAGGGCCTTTGAATTTGCTTTATTAATTTATTCCAACTAGTTGGAAAACTGACCTTTAAACCCTTCACTGCTGTGTGATACTGCCTTATATAATTTTAAATGAAGCACATGATTCCAATACTGCTGAAAAGCACATAAAGACCCACTAGGGAAATGTTATTAATGAGTCAATTAATTTGTAAAAAGTAAATAGAAGTGAAGTTTATTGATTTTGGGTGTATGAACACGTGCAAAGCCATAGCTGTTAATTTCAAAACAATCACATGAAAAAGATGGAAGTATTTTTGAACAATTATGTCACCCCTAGTGTGTTACACAGTGCATTGAAATGGTAACTTTTTGCAGTCAAACAATTCTACATTTGAATCTTAGCTCTTCTCTGCTTCTAGCTGAAACATTATAAGCCATTTATTTCCCCTGTGTCTGTTTCTCTATCTGTAAGCCCATTAATTATAATTGGTGTGTGATGGTATCTCATTTTCCCTCCAATTTCTAATGATGTTGAATATTTTAATCTACTTATTCCCCATACACTATATCTTCTTGCTTAAGCTTATTTCCAAAGTTTTGTCCATTCTTAAAATGAATGTTTTTCTTATTATTGATATTGAAGATTTTATATTCTAAATTGAAGATCTTTTGTCAAATAAGTTTGCAAATATTTTCTGATAGTGGCTTGCCTTTTAAATATTGACATATAAAAAGAAAACTTTTAAAATTTGATGAACTCCAACTTGTCAACTTGTTCTTTCATGGTTATGCACATTTTTGCTCAGTCATTCCTATTAATATCTGTATTTTGAATCAATATGATATTCTGTAAAATGCCCAGATGGTCCATGTCCCTAGGGAGGTATTAAACAGAAGGTGGGGAAGTTAATATAGCAAGACCATAAGGAAGCAATGTAGTCCATTCCAAATTAATGTAAAATGTCCCTAATCCTCCTTTTCTATAGGGATGTAAAAGAATGTTTATGTCAGATCACTGTCCACAGGGCATGTTCCTGAGACAGTGCTAATTTGCTCTAGTAGAGGTCCTATATTTAGCAAGACAGTCGCAACTGGTTTTCCCTGCTGCCTCATATGGCAAAAAATAAATAAATAAATAAATAAATAAAATCTGTCTGGAATGCAGGAGACTTGATTGGATCCCTGGGTTGGGAAGATCCCATAGAGAACAGAATGGCTACCCACTCCAGTATACTTGTCTGGAAAATTCCATGGACAGAGGATTCTGGCACACTACAGTGCATAAGGTCACAGAGAGCTGAACACAACTGAGCAACCAACACTTTCACTTTTTTTTTTCAAGAAAGTTCAAGAGGATCTGAAGAGTCAGGATTATCTAGTTCATGATATCTCAGGATCTTACTTCTTCCCTTCAGGATCCTAATACTGAGGTAGGAGACTGCTCACTTTAAAATTCACCCTCTCCCAGGGCTATACTACTCTGACCATTGTAACAAAGGGTGATCAGCTGTTTCTGTCTTCCTGCTGTAAGAATTGACTCTCTTTCTTTATAAGCTCCCAGGCCCTCTTGCTTTCATCCCTTGTGGTTTCTTGGTAATCAGTCTTAGCCTTTTCTTTCTTCATGCCATTCATTGGTTCATATCATTAGAAACATAATTCTCAAATTCTCCTATTATTATTTATCTCACTGTTCCCAAATATCTGACACGGGACCTACTAGTGTGATCTTGGTGCCCTGTCCTATCCACCACCATGAGTGGAAGTATTTAAAAATGCACTTCTACCACTTCACTTAACAAATGCAATTAGTCTTCCACTTACCACCAGTGAGGATCCCCTCACTGCCTCCTGGGTGACAGAACCCCAAAATCAAATTATAGCTTCCTTAGACTCCTTGCACCAACTATTTTAAATGGAATGTCTAGGAAACAGACTGTAAGATAGAGATTCGAATGCAGGAATTTTAGGGGGAAACTGTTTTTGGAATATCATCCTTGGGGGACTAAAGGATGGGAGTCTGGACAAAGGAAAAACTTAAACCGTAATAAACAATAATATAGCAACAACAGAGGTCCAGCCCATCCTATGGGAATCTCTGATGCTGAGGTCATGTATTCATTAATTAATTTAAGATAATAATACAGCTATTATATGTTATACAGTGTATTTTCATAAAAGTAACTATTTTAAAGAAAAACGTTTTAGTGAGAAGAACAAGATTTTTTTTTTGTGTGTAAATTTCTTGATTTTCTATTTAGTAGAAAGAAGCTGGATTTAATTTGTTGCCCTATGACATCATATAACTTCTGGAAATTTCCAGAGCAAACTCATGAGAGGATGGAACTGAAAATTCAAATAAATCACATCACAGTGTTCTTATAAAAAAATGTTTTGGGTTTTGGAGACACACAGGAGCGTGTGGACTGTACGTTAAGAACCACATCTTTAGACCATATTCTGAAATTGAACACAGTCACTATTTTTTAAAAGCGTGACCTCATTTATATATCTTGTTCAACTCTTGCTGTTGACAGGATTAATGGACTTGTGGAAGTCATAAGGAGTGTTTTCAAATACTCTGATTCTCTTTTCCACTTAGGCATAGGTAGAGTTGTATTATTCTGTCCCCTTTGAAACTAAATCTAGATACACAATTTGCTTTAGCTAATAAGATTTAGTCTGAGTAGGAAGATAGTATACAAGCTTAGGAGGCGATATGCAATTTACCGCATTCTGTTTTTCTGGCTGTGAGTTCCTGAGTATTGACAAAGAACACACATGCTGATGCACTTTGAAAGTAAAGAGTGAGCAAGAAGTAAACATCTTATATTAAGTCACTGAGACTGTGGTTGCCTTTTATGATAGAAAAACAACCCTATACTGACTAACACACTCCTCCTTTCTCTCTTTTCATCTTTCTCTCCGCAACACCCCCAAAAGTATGCTTAAACATGATTCCTAAGATTTAGATTAGGTCCATTAGGACTTGGTGGTGGTGATTTAGTTGCAAAGTCATGTCTGAATCTTTCGACCCCATGGAGTGTAGCTTGCCAGGCTCTTCTATCCATGGGATTCTCCAGGCAATAATTCTGGGTTGCCATTTCCTTCTCCATTAGGATTTAGTCTAATCCAAATTTGGCTGTGAAAGGAGTACTGTAAACTTGTGAACTTTAACATGGTGAAGTAATGCTTCA
Source organism: Madoqua kirkii (assembly GCA_006408675.1). Taxonomy (NCBI): domain Eukaryota; kingdom Metazoa; phylum Chordata; class Mammalia; order Artiodactyla; family Bovidae; genus Madoqua; species Madoqua kirkii. Next base: position 10,579 of record SJYC01053583.1, on the reverse strand, counting down.
GTTCCCATTAAACTTGTTTATTTCATGGAGATGACTTGTTTGAAAAGTAGAAGGAGATTGGGAGAGGGGAATTGTAAGAAAAAGAGTCGCACTTCTATGTACATGAATGAAATACCTTCAGAATTTAATCTCACATCTAACAATAGACTTTTTTTGATAATTTTCCAGAGAGGAAAATTGACCAGTTTGCTAATGTAAAATAATTTGTCTTATATTTCAAATACATGTATTTTATGTGTGATTGTATGAGGATAAATGAGTAAGTACTGGGGTTTCAGCCCTTTAATTTAAAAGAAAAAGAATGCAGAAGATGGCAATCTTTTAAGAAATTTTAAGATAAATCATACATTGACTCTGTGGGAGAGGGAGAAGGTGGGGTGATTTGGGAGAATGGCATTGAAACATGTACACTATCATGTAAAAAATGAAGCACCAGTTTATGTTCGATACAGCATACAGGATGCTTGGGGCTGGTGCATGGGGATGATCCAGAGAGATGATATGGAGTGAGAGGTGGGAGGGAGTTTCAGGATTGGGAGCTCGTGTACACCTGTGGCTGATTCATATCAATGTATGGCAAAACCAATACAGTATTGTAAAGTAGCATAAAGTAAAAATAAAATTTAAAAAATAAGAAAAAAGTAGAATTATAAATCAATGCTGTGTGTCCTTAGTCAATCAGTCATATCCAACACTTTGCTATCCCATCAGACTATAGCCCTTCAGGCTCCTCTGCCCGTGGGATTCTCCAGGCAACAATACTGGAGTGGGTTCTATGCCCTCCTTGTGGGGATCTTCCCAGTCCAGGGATAAAATCCAGGTCTCCCACATTGCAGGTAGATTCTTTACCATCTGAGTCATCAGGGAAGCCCATAAATCAATGGTAGTAGGTGGCAATTCTACCCCTATTGCCTTTCTGTTAAGTCTGCAAACTCACAATAACCTAATGAGGAATGAGTCAGGTCTATTATAATTTTGTGTGACAGAGAAGAACAGATAGAGAAGTATAACAATGTAACTTTTCTTATATTGTTAGGCCTGAGTTTCCAAAGAAGAGTAAAATAAGAACAATGTAGCCACATCCTGATTTGTTAGGATATATAGGCTGGCCTTGGTAAAGGACTGTGCAATTGGTTTAGTCAGCATTTTTCCATCAGGACCTTAGTCTATAGAAGAGAAAACAAAGTATGGGTTTAATTAGGTGTAGAGACAAGACAGGGCTTTTTTTTGGAGGAAACTTTTTAGGCACAGTTCCCAAACTTTCAAATCATGGGTACGAAAATAATTCACCCTCATCTCAGAAGTCCAAAAACCTCAGTTAGAATTGTTGACTTAAAGGAGATCAGTCTTGAGTGTTCATTGGAAAGACTGATGTTGCAACTGAAGCTCCAATACTTTGGCCAGCTGATGTGAAGAGCTGACTCATCTGAAAAGACCCTGATGCTGGGAAACATTGAAGGCAGGAGGAGAAGGGGACGACAGAGGATGATATGGTTGGATAATATCACCGATTCAATGAACATGAGTTTGGGTAAACTCCAGGAGTTGATGATGGACAGGGAGGGCTGGTGTGCTGTGGTTTGTGGGGTTGCAAAGGGATCTCAAAGAATTGGACACGATTGAGCAACTGAACTGAACTGATGCTGGGAGAGATTGAAGGTAGGAGAAGAAGGGGACAATGGAAGACGAGATGGTTGGATGGCATCACCACCGACTCAATGGACATAAAGTTGAGTAAACTTTGGGAGTTGGTGATAGACAGGAAGACTTGGCGTGCTGCAGTCCATAAGGTTGCAGAGTCGAACACGACTGAGCGACTGAACTGAACTGATATTCTCTGGAGGCTGAAGAACTAGTATCTGACACATTCTGAAAAACCTGACGTCTAGAGTCAGTGGTTAGAAAGTCGTCTTAAGGCAGTAAGGTAGACATAGTTGTTTGTGAATGTCTTTCTTTTCATAGTGAAAGGTCATGCAAGGTCATGTAAGTATACAGCATAAGTGCAATGTGATTCGTGAGAAAGCAGCTGGGCCATGCTACTTGGCATGAAAGCTGCTCAAGAGGAAAGTAGAAGGGGCAATGTGAGTTCACAGAGAGGAAATGCAGAAACTGGCAGTGGACAGAGATATCCTGGAGGGTCAGAACAGGCATGGTTTGCTTCAAAGAACTGGTAGCAGCCCAACAATGGGAGGAAGTGACCAGAGAAACATTCCTTCCTTCCCCACCACTGGACAGAATCAGACACTGAGATTTCCATAGTCAGAAGAAACCACTGCAGGGACAGTAATGCAGCTCGTGATGGGGAAGAGATTCAAGGCTCTAGCACCCAATCTACCCGGAGGTGTGCAAGATTTCAGCATTGGAAAAGAGGGCAGAGGAGTCTAGAATTGGAGAAAAGTCTGCAGGCTTGATGATGCCCTTAATTTCAGCATTCTCTAATATATCTAAGAGACAATTTTCTTCCTAAATACAATGAAAGACTGAAATTTCATCTAGGGACATGAAAAAATGGATATGAAGGAGAGTTTGCAAAGACAGTAACATGGATGTCTTTACCCAGGTGGCTCAGTGGTAAAGACTACACCTTCCAATGCAAGAGATACCCGAGATGTTGGTTCAATCCCTGGGTTGAAAAGGTTTGCTGGAGCAGGAAATGGCAATCCATACTAGTATTCTTGGAGAATCTTGTGAAAGAAGACCCTGGTGGGCTACAATTCATAGGGTCGCAAAGAGTTAAACACAACTGAGTGATAGAGAAAACACACATACAAACAAGCACAGTAAATAAAAGTCAGCACCTCTTAATAACTGGATAAAAATGTTTCTTTCTCAAAGTAATGGCATTCTTAATTTCATTTAGGCTAAGAATAAATATTGATGAGTATTATTGTTGTTGTTTGGTCTTTTTATTTTTTTAGCTTTTAACTAGAACATTGACAAGTTTTGGACTTTCTCTTATAGAATATCTACCACAAAAATTTATCTTTTAAGTGCTATTTAAATTAATTAATCCTTAAGTTCATAAATATTTGTGACAACTGTAAATTTTTGTCAGTCAATAGTATTCTGTGCTAAAATATTATATTTTAAGTTCATTTAAAAAATAGTTTTGAGAGCTTAAAAATTCAGTTTTGGCCTGCTCTACATTGTTTAAGGACATAGTGCAGGGGATGTGGCCAGTGCAAATAGTGTGGCCAAGAGGAGCTACATCCGAGGTCAGGGGCAGAATCAGGGAGGACCTCATGCCCAAGAGGCAGTGGACAAGAGGAGTTACCCCACGTCCGAGGTCAGGGGCAGTGGCCGAGAGTGCCAGGCTGCGACAGTGCAGGAACAGCTGAGAGGAGCTACTCCATGTCCGAGGCCAGGGGTAGCGGCCAGGAAAAGCAACCCCAGGGCCAAGGACAGGTGGTTGCATGGGTGCAAGAGGGCCTAGAGGAGCTATTCCATGTTCAAGATCAGGAGGGATGGAGTAGAAGGGGCAATGTGAGTTCACAGAGAGGAAATGCAGAAACTGGCAGTGGACAGAGATATCCTGGAGGGTCAGAACAGGCATGGTTTGCTTCAAAGAACTGGTAGCAGCCCAACAATGGGAGGAAGTGACCAGAGAAACATTCCTTCCTTCCCCACCACTGGACAGAATCAGACACTGAGATTTCCATAGTCAGAAGAAACCACTGCAGGGACAGTAATGCAGCTCGTGATGGGGAAGAGATTCAAGGCTCTAGCACCCAATCTACCCGGAGGTGTGCAAGATTTCAGCATTGGAAAAGAGGGCAGAGGAGTCTAGAATTGGAGAAAAGTCTGCAGGCTTGATGATGCCCTTAATTTCAGCATTCTCTAATATATCTAAGAGACAATTTTCTTCCTAAATACAATGAAAGACTGAAATTTCATCTAGGGACATGAAAAAATGGATATGAAGGAGAGTTTGCAAAGACAGTAACATGGATGTCTTTACCCAGGTGGCTCAGTGGTAAAGACTACACCTTCCAATGCAAGAGATACCCGAGATGTTGGTTCAATCCCTGGGTTGAAAAGGTTTGCTGGAGCAGGAAATGGCAATCCATACTAGTATTCTTGGAGAATCTTGTGAAAGAAGACCCTGGTGGGCTACAATTCATAGGGTCGCAAAGAGTTAAACACAACTGAGTGATAGAGAAAACACACATACAAACAAGCACAGTAAATAAAAGTCAGCACCTCTTAATAACTGGATAAAAATGTTTCTTTCTCAAAGTAATGGCATTCTTAATTTCATTTAGGCTAAGAATAAATATTGATGAGTATTATTGTTGTTGTTTGGTCTTTTTATTTTTTTAGCTTTTAACTAGAACATTGACAAGTTTTGGACTTTCTCTTATAGAATATCTACCACAAAAATTTATCTTTTAAGTGCTATTTAAATTAATTAATCCTTAAGTTCATAAATATTGTGACAACTGTAAATTTTTGTCAGTCAATAGTATTCTGTGCTAAAATATTATATTTTAAGTTCATTTAAAAAATAGTTTTGAGAGCTTAAAAATTCAGTTTTGGCCTGCTCTACATTGTTTAAGGACATAGTGCAGGGGATGTGGCCAGTGCAAATAGTGTGGCCAAGAGGAGCTACATCCGAGGTCAGGGGCAGAATCAGGGAGGACCTCATGCCCAAGAGGCAGTGGACAAGAGGAGTTACCCCACGTCCGAGGTCAGGGGCAGTGGCCGAGAGTGCCAGGCTGCGACAGTGCAGGAACAGCTGAGAGGAGCTACTCCATGTCCGAGGCCAGGGGTAGCGGCCAGGAAAAGCAACCCCAGGGCCAAGGACAGGTGGTTGCATGGGTGCAAGAGGGCCTAGAGGAGCTATTCCATGTTCAAGATCAGGAGGGATGGCAGTGAGGAGATACCCCTCGTTCAAGGTAAGGAGCAGCAACTGTGCTTTGCTGGAGCAGCCGTGAGGAGATACCCCATGCCCAAGGTAAGAGAAACCAAGTAAGACAGTAGGCATTGCAAAAGGGCATCAGAGGGCAGACACACTGAAACCATAATCACAGAAAACTAGTCAATCTAATCACACTAGGACCACAGCCTTGTCTAACTCAATGAAACTAAGCCAAGCCCATGGGGACCCCAAAGATGGGTGGGTCATGGTGGAGAGGTCTGACAGAATGTGGTCCCCTGGAGAAGGGAATGGCAATCCACTTCAGTATTCTTGCCTTGAGAACCCCGTGAACAGTATGAAAAGGCAAAATATTAGGATACTGAAAGGAGAACTACCCAGGTCAGTAAGTGCCCAATATGCTACTAGAGATCAATGGAGAAATAAGGAGGGGATGGAGAATGAAGGAAGGGATGGAGCCAAAGCAAAAACAATACCCAGTTGTGGATGTGACTGGTGATAGAAGCAAGGTCCGATGATTTAAATAGCAATATTGCCTAGGAAACTGGAATGTCAGGTCCATGAATGAAGGCAAATTGGAAGTGGTGAAACAGGGGATGGCAAGAATGAACGTCAACATCCTAGGAATCAGTGAACTAAAATGGACTAGAATGGGTGAATTTTACTCAGATGACCATTATATCTACTACTGTAGGCAGGAATCCCTTAGAAGAAATGGAGTAGCCATCATGGTCAACAAAAGAGTCCGAAATGCACTACTTGGATGTAATCCCCAAAACGACAGAATGATCTCTGTTCATTTCCAAGGCAAACCATTCAATATCACAGTAATCCAAGTCTATGCCCCAATCAGTAATGCTGAAGAAGCTGAAGTTGAATGGTTCAATGAAGATCTACAAGACCTTTTAGAACTAAAACCCCCCAAATATGTCCTTTTCATTATAGGGAAATGGAATGCAAAAGTAAGAAGTCAAGAAACACCTGGAGTAACAGGCAAATTTGGCCTTGGAATGCAGAATGAAGCAGGGCAAAGACTAATAGAGTTTTCCCAAGAAAATGCACTGGTCATAGAAAACACCCTCTTCCAACAACACAAAAGAAGACTCTACACATAGACATAACCTGATGGTCAACACAGAAATCAGATTGATTATATTCTATGCAACTAAGGATGGAGAAGCTTTATACAGTCAACAAAAACAAGAGCAGGGACTGATTGTGGCTCAGATCATTATCTCCTTATTGCCAAATTCAGACTTAAATTGAAGAAAGTAGGGAAAAACACGAGACCATTCAGGTATGACCTCAATCAAATTCCTTATGATTATACAGTTGAAGTGAGAAATAGATTTAAGGGCCTAGATCTGATAGACAGAGTGCCCGATGAACTACGGACTGAGGTTCATGACACTGAACAGCAGACAGGGATCAAGACCATCCTCATGGAAAAGAAATGCAAAAAAGCAAAATGGCTGTCTGGGGAGGCCTTACAAATAGCTGTGATAAGAAGAGAAGCAAAAAGCAAAGGAGAAAAGGAAAAATATAAGCATCTGAATGCAGATTTCCAAAGAATAGCAAGAAGAGATAAGAAAGCCTTCCTCAGCCATCAATGCGAAGAAATAGAGGAAAACAACAGAAGAGGAAAGACTGGAGATCTCAAGACAATTAGAGATACCAAGGGAATATTTCATGCAAAGATGGGCTTCATAAAGGAGAGGTATGGACCTAACAGAAGCAAAATATATTAAGAAGAAGTGGCAAGAATACAGAAAAGACATGTACAAAAAGCATCTTCAAGACCAAGATAATCCTAATGGTTTGATCAATCACCGAGAGCCAGACATCCAGGAATATAAAGTCAAGTGGGCCTTAGGAAGCATCACCCTGAACAAAGCTAATGGAGGTGATGGAATTCCAGTTGAGCTCTTTCAAATGTGGAAAGATGTTGCTGTTGAAGTGCTGCACTCAATATGCCAGCATATTTGGAAAACTCAGCAGTGGCCATAGAACTGGAAAAGGTTCTTTCCAATTCCAAAGAAAGGCAAGGTCACAGAATGCTCAAACTACTGCACAATTGCACTCATCTCACATGCTAGTAAAGTAATACTCAAAATAATATTGTAAAGTAAAAAAATAGTGATAATAATAAAGGAAAAAAATTTTCCAAGCCAGGCTTCAGCACTACATGACCCATCAACTTCCAGATGTTCAAGCTTGTTTTAGAAAAGACAGAGGAACTAGATAGCAAATTGCCAACATTTGCTGGATCATTGAAAAAGCAAGAGAGATCCAGAAAAACATCTACTTCTGCTTTATTGACTGTGTGGATCACAATAAACAGTGGAAAATTCTGAAAGAGATGGGAATACCAGACCACCTGACCTGCTTCTTGAGAAACCTACATGCAGGTTAGGAAGTAACAGAACTGCACATGGAACAACAGACTGGTTAAAAATAGAAAAAGGAGTATGTCAGGGCTGTATATTGTCACTCTGCTTATTTAACTTATATGCAGAGTACATCATGAGAAACACTGGGCTGGAGGAAGCACAAGTTGGAATTAAGATTGTCAGGAGAAATATCAATAACCTCAGATATGCAGGTGACACCACCGTTGTGGCAGAAAGTGAAGAGGAACTAAAGAAACTCTTGATGAAAGTGAAAGAGAGCAAAAAAGTTGGCCTAAAGCTCAACATTCCGAAATCGAAGATCATGGCAACTAGTCCCATCACTTCATGGGAAATAGATGGGTAAACAGTGGAAACAGTGTCGGACTTTATTTTGGGGGGCTCCAAAATCACTGCACATGGTGACTGCAGCCATGAAATTAAAAGGAGTTTACTCCTTGAAAGAAAATTTATGACCAAGCTAGATAGCATATTGAAAAGCAGAGACATGACTTTTCTGACAAAGGTCCATCTGGTCAAGGCTATGGTTTTTCCAGTCATGTATGGATGTGAGAGTTGGACTGTGAAGAAAACTGAGCACTGAAGAATTAATGCTTTTGAACTCTTGTGTTGGAGAAGACTCTTGAGAGTCCCTTGGACTGCAAGGAGATCCAACCACCCCATTCTGAAGGAGCCCTGGGATTTCTTTGAAAGGAATGATGCTAAGCTGAAACTCCAGTACTTTGGCCACCTCATGGGAAGAGCTGACTTGCTGGAAAAAGACCCTGATGCCGGGAGGAATTGGGGGCAGGAGGGAAAGGAAACAACAGAGGATGAGATTGCCGGATGGCATCACGAACTGGATGCATGTGAGTTTTAATGAACTCTAGGAGTTGGTGATGGACAGGGAGGCCTGGGATACTGTGATTCATGGGATCGCAAATAGTTGAACACGACTAAGTGACTGAGCTGAACTGAACATTTTTTAAGACAATTTCAAATTATTTTTTTTCTTTTCCACTAGAGAATTACATATTTTTAGCTTCTTCTACATGTTACATATTTTGAGCCTTTTATCACCTGGATTCCTCTTGTGGAATCCTATAATAGGAATTGTTTAGTTAAGGGAAATAAGATAGAGACACCAAGTGGGAAATTGTGAGAGAATGCATGAGTAGAAAACAGCCCTTAATAGAAAGAAGCTTTGTCTTTTTTCCCATTATTTGATGCAGCAATCTAAAATTCAGGCAATAATCCAGAACAAAACCAAGCCATAATCCACACATAGACTCAAGGAACATTTTCTTCTCTTCAAATACTGTTCTTACCAAAAATGCTACTGCTACATTCTATCCTATTTAAGTTCTCCACGGATATTTGAATTAACAGAGGGAATTAATGAGGGTATGAATGAAGTCCTACTGCTTTTTAACTTCTTTGGTATTAATAAATCCTGCTGTGTAAAAATGAGTTTAAATATCTCTATGGAAGTAGCTTTCCATTTTACCTTGAATGTTTTAGTGCATATTGTTAGCTAATCAAGCTGGGAAACTGAAATAGAGTGTACACAAAAGTGTTTATGAGTAATATTACAAATGAGCAGGGCAGATAGTACTGTACCTGTTTTACTGCTATAATAAAACAAGAAGTGATATTAGGATTGGATCCATTTAGGTTTAATTGTACAAATTGCTAACTAATCAGATGAGAAGCATGGTATTGAAAGACCAATGTTCGTTTTATATGCTATTACCTTTGTGTGTTTAGCTATATATATAAAGAATTTTAGATCTCAGCACAAATAGTATATGCATAAAGATGTGTTTTTAGAAACACTTTGATATAGAAAGCAAATTTGTCTTCCTTTGCAATAACAGGCCTTGGGCACTTCTCTAAAAGCACAAATTTGGGCAAATGCATAACATTTACTGAAAAAAAAAAAAAGGTACACCTCTGTTTATCAAGCCAGATGCCTTTTTTAGCTCAAAGGATTTGGACATGCTGTCCACAGCAGGGCCTCAGCTGGAACTGTATAAGTCTAGCAGAAAGACATTGAACATTTTAAAGTAATAAGGTAGAAAATTTATGAGCATAAGAGGAAATGAAATGCTTTCAACTTTTCTATAAGTTTATTTTATCTCAGGTTTTATAAACTGTAATGTGGGTTCAACAATGCATAATTTCTGACGTCCAATGAAAATTTCTGTTGGAGGAAAGCTTTAGGATGTAGAAAATGGAACACAAATTAGGATTGTTTATCCTCAGAATTATCCAGCTGTATTGCTTCTGGCTGCTCATTTTTGATGTAGTCATAATAAATTTTCCAATGAATTAAATATAACCTGTTTATATGTATATATTAATATATGTATACAACAAAATCCCTTATGATTATACAGTGAAAGTGAGAAATAGATTTAAGGGACTAGATCTCATAGACAGTGCCTGATGAAATATGGATGGGGGTTCATGACATTGTACAGGAGACAGGGATCAAGAAGATTCCAAAGAAAAAGAAATGCAAAAAGCAAAGTGGCTGTCTGAGGAGGCCTTACAAATAGCTGTGAAAAGAAGAGAAGTGAAAAACAAATGATAAAAGGAAAGATATACCCAATTTAATGCAGAGTTCCAAAGAATAACAAGGAGAGATAAGAAAGCCTTCCTTGGTGGTCATTGCAAAGAAAGAGAGGAATGTAATAGAATGGGAAAGACTAGATATCTTTTCAAGAAAATTGGAGATACCAAGGGAATATTTCATGCAAAGATGGGCTCCATAAAGGACAGAAATGGTTTGGACCTAACAGAAGCAGATGATATTAAGAAGAGATGGCAAGAAAACACAGAACTACACAAACAAAGATCTTCACGACCCAGATAATCAAAGTGGTGTGATCTTTCACAAACAGTCAGACATCCTGGAATGTGAAATCAAGTGGGCCTTAGAAAGCATCACTATGAACAAAGCTAGTGAGGTAATGGAATTCCAGTTGAACTATTTCAAATCCTGAAAGATGATGCTGTGAAAGTGCCACACTCAGTATGTTAGCAAATTTGGAAAGCTCAGCAGTGGCCACAGGACTGGAAAAGGTCAGTTTTCATTCCAATTCCAAAGGAAGGCAATGCCAAAGAATGCTGAAACTACTGCACGATTGCACTCATTTCACACGCTCCTAAAGTAATGCTCAAAATTCTCCCAGCCAGGCTTCAGCAATATGTGAAATGTGAACTTCCTGATGTTCAAGCTGGATTTAGAAAAGGTAGAGTAACCAGAGATCAAATTGCCAACACCTGCTGGATCATAGAAAAAGCAAGAGAA
>SJYC01053582.1:0-41662 GCA_006408675.1 Madoqua kirkii | reverse complement strand
CAAGCTAGATAGCATATTGAAAAGCAGAGACATTACTTTTCTGACAAAGGTCCATCTGGTCAAGGCTATGGTTTTTCCAGTCATGTATGGATGTGAGAGCTGGACTGTGAAGAAAACTGAGCACTGAAGAATTAATGCTTTTGAACTCTTGTGTTGGAGAAGACTCTTGAGAGTCCCTTGGACTGCAAGGAGATCCAACCACCCCATTCTGAAGGAGCCCTGGGATTTCTTTGAAAGGAATGATGCTAAGCTGAAACTCCAGTACTTTGGCCACCTCATGGGAAGAGCTGACTTGCTGGAAAAAGACCCTGATGCCGGGAGGAATTGGGGGCAGGAGGGAAAGGAAACAACAGAGGATGAGATTGCCGGATGGCATCACGAACTGGATGCATGTGAGTTTTAATGAACTCTAGGAGTTGGTGATGGACAGGGAGGCCTGGGATCTGTGATTCATGGGATCGCAAATAGTTGAACACGACTAAGTGACTGAGCTGAACTGAACATTTTTTAAGACAATTTCAAATTATTTTTTTTCTTTTCCACTAGAGAATTACATATTTTTAGCTTCTTCTACATGTTACATATTTTGAGCCTTTTATCACCTGGATTCCTCTTGTGGAATCCTATAATAGGAATTGTTTAGTTAAGGGAAATAAGATAGAGACACCAAGTGGGAAATTGTGAGAGAATGCATGAGTAGAAAACAGCCCTTAATAGAAAGAAGCTTTGTCTTTTTTCCCATTATTTGATGCAGCAATCTAAAATTCAGGCAATAATCCAGAACAAAACCAAGGCATAATCCACACATAGACTCAAGGAACATTTTCTTCTCTTCAAATACTGTTCTTACCAAAAATGCTACTGCTACATTCTATCCTATTTAAGTTCTCCACGGATATTTGAATTAACAGAGGGAATTAATGAGGGTATGAATGAAGTCCTACTGCTTTTTAACTTCTTTGGTATTAATAAATCCTGCTGTGTAAAAATGAGTTTAAATATCTCTATGGAAGTAGCTTTCCATTTTACCTTGAATGTTTTAGTGCATATTGTTAGCTAATCAAGCTGGGAAACTGAAATAGAGTGTACACAAAAGTGTTTATGAGTAATATTACAAATGAGCAGGGCAGATAGTACTGTACCTGTTTTACTGCTATAATAAAACAAGAAGTGATATTAGGATTGGATCCATTTAGGTTTAATTGTACAAATTGCTAACTAATCAGATGAGAAGCATGGTATTGAAAGACCAATGTTCGTTTTATATGCTATTACCTTTGTGTGTTTAGCTATATATATAAAGAATTTTAGACCTCAGCACAAATAGTATATGCATAAAGATGTGTTTTTAGAAACACTTTGATATAGAAAGCAAATTTGTCTTCCTTTGCAATAACAGGCCTTGGGCACTTCTCTAAAAGCACAAATTTGGGCAAATGCATAACATTTACTGAAAAAAAAAAAAAGGTACACCTCTGTTTATCAAGCCAGATGCCTTTTTTAGCTCAAAGGATTTGGACATGCTGTCCACAGCAGGGCCTCAGCTGGAACTGTATAAGTCTAGCAGAAAGACATTGAACATTTTAAAGTAGTAAGGTAGAAAATTTATGAGCACAAGAGGAAATGAAATGCTTTCAACTTTTCTATAAGTTTATTTTATCTCAGGTTTTATAAACTGTAATGTGGGTTCAACAATGCATAATTTCTGACGTCCAATGAAAATTTCTGTTGGAGGAAAGCTTTAGGATGTAGAAAATGGAACACAAATTAGGATTGTTTATCCTCAGAATTATCCAGCTGTATTGCTTCTGGCTGCTCATTTTTGATGTAGTCATAATAAATTTTCCAATGAATTAAATATAACCTGTTTATATGTATATATTAATATATGTATACAACAAAATCCCTTATGATTATACAGTGAAAGTGAGAAATAGATTTAAGGGACTAGATCTCATAGACAGTGCCTGATGAAATATGGATGGGGGTTCATGACATTGTACAGGAGACAGGGATCAAGAAGATTCCAAAGAAAAAGAAATGCAAAAAGCAAAGTGGCTGTCTGAGGAGGCCTTACAAATAGCTGTGAAAAGAAGAGAAGTGAAAAACAAATGATAAAAGGAAAGATATACCCAATTTAATGCAGAGTTCCAAAGAATAACAAGGAGAGATAAGAAAGCCTTCCTTGGTGGTCATTGCAAAGAAAGAGAGGAATGTAATAGAATGGGAAAGACTAGATATCTTTTCAAGAAAATTGGAGATACCAAGGGAATATTTCATGCAAAGATGGGCTCCATAAAGGACAGAAATGGTTTGGACCTAACAGAAGCAGATGATATTAAGAAGAGATGGCAAGAAAACACAGAACTACACAAACAAAGATCTTCACGACCCAGATAATCAAAGTGGTGTGATCTTTCACAAACAGTCAGACATCCTGGAATGTGAAATCAAGTGGGCCTTAGAAAGCATCACTATGAACAAAGCTAGTGAGGTAATGGAATTCCAGTTGAACTATTTCAAATCCTGAAAGATGATGCTGTGAAAGTGCTGCACTCAATATGCCAGCAAATTTGGAAAACTCAGCAGTGGCCACAGGACTGGAAAAGGTCAGTTTTCATTCCAATTCCAAAGGAAGGCAATGCCAAAGAATGCTGAAACTACTGCACGATTGCACTCATTTCACACGCTCCTAAAGTAATGCTCAAAATTCTCCCAGCCAGGCTTCAGCAATATGTGAAATGTGAACTTCCTGATGTTCAAGCTGGATTTAGAAAAGGTAGAGTAACCAGAGATCAAATTGCCAACACCTGCTGGATCATAGAAAAAGCAAGAGAATTCCAGAGAAACATCTATTTCTGCTTTATTGACTAGGCCAAAGTCCTTGACTAAGCAGATCACAACAAACTGTGGAAAATTCTTCAAGAGATTGTAATATGTGACTACCTGATCTATCTCTTGTGAAACCTGCATGCAAGTCAAGAAGCAACAGTTGGTCTATAAAGAAAGCTGAGCACAGAAGAAGCGATGGTTTTGAATTGTGGTGTTGGAGAAGACTCTTAAGAGTCCCTTGGACTGCAAGGATATCCAACCAGTCCATCCTAAAGGAGATCAGTCCTGAATGTTCATTGGAAGGACTGATGTTGAGCCTGAAGCTCCAATACTTTGACCACCCGACATCAGGAGCTGACTCATTTCAAAAGACCTGATGGTGGGAAAGATTGAGGGCAGAAGGAGAAGGGTATGACAGAGGATGAGATGGTTGGATGGCATCACCGACTCAATGGACATGAGTTTGAGTGAACTCCGGGAGTTGGTGATGGACAGGGAGGCCTGGTGTGCTGCTGTTCATGGGTTCTCAAAGAATCAGACACAACTAAGCATCTGAACCGAACTGAACTCAACATCTATTTAAACAAAGGACTGAGTATAGACTTAACTAAGTCTGCCATTTGGATTTGGTACATCCTATACATATATATTTAGCACCAGTTGGGTTCTAGTATTGCTCCTGCTGGTTTCCTTACACAGCTTTCATTCAACCAGTGTGTTTTTGCTTAGTATAATTTTTCTAAAAGACCTTCTTTGCTTTCTCTCCCTCTTGTCTGGCTGCTCTTATTCTAAAAGAGTATAGCTAATACAGAAATTGAATTCATCTTCCATGCTGTCTCTTTGCATATATTGTATTTTCTATAACTGTGAATTAATTCATATAAAAGTTTTTCTTTCTCTATGTAGGCAAGAATGTGTGGTGGCAAGCATAGGTGCATTACTATATGCTAAGCAGAATGAATTGCAAAAGTGAACAAGTGTCCGTAAGTTTTTCTTGTCATTTTGATAAAATAGACTTCTATAGTTGTTTAATCATAGTGCCAGATTCAGAGCTACAACCCAGCTAATTAGCTCTTATGTCCATAAATCTCTTCCTTAACTGAAGGCACATGAGAAAAAAGTATACATAAATTCAAGGTAGAAGCTAAGTTTCAGCTACAATTCTATCAGATTGTGATATTAGTTAAGTTTGTGTGACCCTGGGTAAGTCACTTTAATTTTCTGAGTCCTAAATAAAGACCAATGAATTGGAGATAATAACAAAAGCAATTTGCAACTGTATATTTTAATGTAATGTATAATTTTTTTAGTAATTATGATGAGACTGTGATCCTTGATAATGTTAGTAATTTAATGTTGAATAGTTTTCACTGACTTTTTCTTTCAAGGAATGGTCATAGATGTCCCTATGACTGGATCTTCTAATCATTTTGAATTGATCTCAGTTTGATTTATTTTAATAAGACTGGTTTTTCCAGAGCAATTTAAACTCACAGCAAAATTGAGAGGAAAGATACAGTTCATGGGTTGGCAAACACTGGGACACGACTGAGTTAAGCATGCACAAGCAAGCGCACTTAGTATTGTACATTCTTTGGGTTTGGAAAAATGTTTAATGATATGTAGCTCCCATTAGAGAATTATACAGAATACGTTTTGTTGTTTTGTTGTTGCTTAGTCATTAAGTTGTGCCAGACTCTTTTGCGATTCCTTGGATCATAGCCTGCCAGACTCCCCCGTGCATGAGTGTTCACAGGCAAGAATCCTGGAGTGGGTAGCCATTTCCTTCTCTGGAGGATCTTCACCACCCAGGGATCAAACCCAAGTCTCCTGCACAGGCAGTCAAATTCATTACCACTGAGACACAAGGGGAGCCCACTGAATATTTTAACTTCAAGCCTTTGTGCTCCATCCACTCATCCCTCCTCCAGTCCTTAAGCTCTGGCAACTGCTGTTTTTTGTTTTTTTACTGCTCCATAGTTATGCCTTTTCCAATATGTTGTATAGTTCAAATCATGTAGTAAGTGACCTTTTCAAGTAGGCTTCTTTCACTTAGCAATATGCATTTTTTCTCCGTGTCTTTTTATGATTTAATAGCTCATTTCTTTTTAGTGCTCAATGATATTCTATTGTCTGGAACTACCATAGTTTACTTATCTATTCACACACTGAAGGAAAATTTGGTTGCTTCCAAGTTTTATCAATTATGAATAGAACTTCTAGAAATATCTGTATATAAGTTTTTATGTAGACATAGGTTTTCAACTTCTTTGAGTAGATGCCAAGGCATGCAATCACTAGACTGCATGGTAAAATTATGTTTAGTGTTGTAAGAAAGTCTCAAATTATCTTTCAAAGTGACTGCAAAATATGTCTTCTACAAGCAGGAAATGTTCTACATTCTCACCATCATTTGGTATTGTCTGTATGCTGGAGATGGGCCTTAGTAATATGTGTGTACTGGTATCTCATTATTTTACCTGCTTCTGACTTGGGTAATAAACATAATTTGATATATATATCAAAATAATATATAATATATATAATATATTATAATATATAATATATATATCAAAATATATATATGAAAGTGAAGTGAAAATTTTTCAGTAATGACCAACTCATTGTGACCCCGTGGACTATACAGTCCATCTAATTCTCCAGGCTGGTATACTGGGGTGGGTAGCTGTTCCCTTCTCCAGGGGATCTTCCCAACCCAGGGACTGAACCCACATCTCTTGGCACTGCAGGTTGATTCTTACCCATCTGAGCCACCAGGGAAGCCCATATATATATATATATATAATGTTAATATAATAAATGTATAATAATATATTATATAATAATCCATAAGTATATTTAAATATAATATAATTTGTATATTATCAATTTATAATATAATTTAAATCTATTTATATTTAATATATAATATGTAATTATACTATATATAATTATTAATATATTATTAATTAATATAATATAATAAAATAAAATATATACATTATATATGTTTCAGATACATTAATAAAATAATTTCACAATGCAATTACAATATTTTAATTTTTCTTATTGTTGTTTAGTCACTAAGTCATGTCTGACTCTTTTGAGATCTTCAGGACTGTGACCTACCAGGCCCCTCTGTCCATACGATTTTTAAGAATACTGGAGTGGGTTGTCATTTCCTTCTCCAGGGGATCTTCCCAACTCAGGGATCAAGCCCATGTCTCTTGCATTGGCAGGTAGATTCTTTACCACTGATCTAACAGTGAAGCACTTAATTTGGCTTATAGTACATAACTTTTTAGGGCAATTGCCATGGGCATATGCTAATTCTGAATACTGTACATTAAGTCAGAATTGCAGCTTCTTGAATTGGGAGAGTGTCCCATTGAACCAAAGACAGTATGCATAACTGAATTCAGCTTTGGCTCTTAAATTTTAAAGCATAGCTTTGTGAATGAAAATATTAAATAAACTTGAAAGAGTTAAGCAGCTCCCCATTCCATAACTGGTGAAAAGAAGTAGACTGAACAAACATGCGGCAGTACAGTATGATGTGTAATACTGTATGTGTGATCACTGCTGTGATGTCAAGTGGTATTCTTCATATTTCAAAATGGCTGGGATGTTGTCAAGTATCATGTATATGAAGCTTTAGCTGAAATAATCGTGTAAAAGTGATGAAAAAGGTTTGGTGTCATAAAATATCTCAGTTAATATGTGACATAATGAGGTCTGTATAGTTAATGTTATGGTCTTTCCAGTGGCCATGTAAAAAGTTGTGATAGCTGGACTATAAAGAAGGCAGATGATAAAAAATTGATGCCTTCAAACTGTGGTGCCAGAGAAGGCTCTTGAGAGTCCCCTGGACAACAAAGAGATAAAACCAGTCAATTTTAAAGAATTCATTGAGTATTCAATGAGTATTCAATGAGTATTCACTGAGTATTCATTGGAAGGACTGATGCTGAAGCTAAAGCTCCAGTAATTTGGCCACCTGATGTGAACAGCTGACTCATTGGAAAAGACCCTGATGCTGGGAAAGATTGAGGACAGAAGGAGAAGGGGATGACAGAAGATGAGATGGCTGAATGGCATTACTGATACAACGGACATGAACTTGGGTAAGCTCCAGGAGATGATGAGTGACAGGGAGGCCTTGCATGGTGCAGTCCAGGCAGTTGCAAAGAGTCGGACATAACTGGGGGACTGAACAACAACAATGATGATGATGCATAATGAGGTCACTGAAATTTAAAAATAAATCTCAAAGTCTAGATTTCACGAGAGTAAGCACTTGATTCAAGGGATGCTTTTGCATCATTAACAACTTCCATTTTGTATCCCTGTTATTTTCAGGGAGTTACCATATTTGAAATCTAAATTTTCATGTTTTAGAAAATTTTGAACTTTTCTCTGCCAGGGGAAAAATAAGTATTTATTAAAATTGATATGACCTTTGAAGAATGTCATTTTAATAAGCTACATTGTACTATTGCTACATAGGTTAACTCCTTTAAATAAAACACATTAATATACTTCAGGTAAGATATAATTCTAATAACAAGTTAACTGAGATCTGGAGATTAAAACAAAATCTCTAGATAAAATAACAACAAATTTGAAATTTTTCACACTTTATGCATCATCTACTTGTATATATTTTCTTCTTTTTTATTTATTATTCAATTTAGAGGATAGCCACAAATATACTCTGCTATATTATTTCTTAACCTCAGATAGGCAGAGGACACCACTATCATGGCAGAAAGTGAAGAGGAAAAGTGAAAAAAAAAAATTCAGTGAAAGAGATGAGTGAAAAAAGCGAATTTAAAATCCAGAATTCAAAAATTGAAGATCACAGCATCCAATCTCAACACTTCATGGCAAATAGATGGGGAAACAATGGAAACAGTGACAGACTTTATTTTCTTGGGCTCCAGAATCATGGCATGTAGCCATGAAATAAAAGATGCTTGCTCCTTGGAAGAAAAGCTATGACAAACCATATTTAAAAAAGCAGAGACATTATTTTGCTGACACAGGTTCATCTAGTCAAAGTGATGGTTTTTCCAGTAGTCATGGATGTCAGAGTTGGACTATAAAGAAAGCTGATCATTGAAGAATTGATGCTTTTGAACCATGGTGTTGGAGAATACTCTTGAGAGTCCCTTGGACTGCAAGGAGATCAAACCAGTCAATCTTCAAGGAAATACCTGAATAATCAGAAAGGACTGATGCTGAAGTTGAAACTCCAATACTTTGGCCACCTAATGCAAAGAACTGACTCATTAGAAGACTCTGATGCAAGAGTGAGAGGATGACGGAGGATGAGATGGCTGGATGGCACCACCGACTCAATGGACATGAGTTTGAGCAAGCTCCGGGTATTGGTGAAGGACAGGAAAGCTTGATGTGCTGCAGTATATGAGTTCACAAAGAGCTGGGCACGACTGAGGGCCTGAACTGAACTGATGTTCTTTCTCTTGTCACTCCCTTTGTTATTTTTGCTCTTTTCCTCATCAATAATAGAAAAGAAGATCTTTTGTAGATCAGAGAATTTTTTTTTCTATTGTAAATTAGATTGCAAACTCCAGTCTTTTGTACTAAGAAAGAGTCTCAGTGATGCTTTTCAAAGTTCCCTTGTGTTGCAATTTCTAATGCAAATTCTAATGTTGAGGTTCTTTTCCTGTATCTCACTTGGTGTGGGTGCCTCAGAAACAGGATGTGACCATGATTCTACTAACTGCAAAGGATCCCAAGTACTTCTGATAAGTTTTAGATTAGTTATAAGTAATGACAAGGGAAATTCATCTTTTCACATCTTCTACCTGGATAAAAATGGATGTTTGGTCTTGGATTACAAAATGAATCAGGGCAAAGGCTAACGGAGTTTTGCCAACAGAACTCACTGGTCATAGCAAACACCCTCTTCCAACAACATCAACAAAACTCTACACATGGACATCACCAGATGGTCAGTAGTGAAACCATATTGATTGCATCTTTTGCAGCTAAAAATTGAGAAGATTTATACAATCAGTAAAAACAAAATAGGGAGCTGACTGTGGCTCAGATCATGAACTCCTTATTGCAAAATTCAGACTTCACTTGAAGAAAGTAGGGAAAACCACTAGGCCATTCAGTTATGACCTAAATCAAATCCCTTATGACTATACAATGGACATGACAAATAGATTCAAGGGATTAAATCTGATAGAATGACTGAAGACCTAAGGACAGAGCTTTGCCACATTGTACAGTAGGCAGTGATCAAAACCATCTCCAAGAAAAAGAAATGCAAAAAGGCAAAATGGTTATCTGATGAGGCCTTAGAAATAGGTGAGAATGTTGCAGAATCCAGTACTCGAGAAACCAAGTACCACACTCATAGAGTTGGAGAACTCAGGTTTATTAGTTCTGTGGGCCTAGAGGAGTTAACACTCTAAGCTCTGAGCCCCCAAACAAAGGGGTTACAGACGTTTTTATGCACAGACATGCATGATTAAGTGGGTTTGAATTTTTCAGCGGCTAGGGCGATTGCAAAGAACAGGAAGAGTGAGTGAGATAAGCTCCAGTTCTTAGTACTGTGAATCCCCACTTTTTGAGACCTTAAGTCATCTTGAATGTGCAAGGAGCAAGCTGAATTACAGAAGGAGAAGGTGCAGGAAGTCATGTAAAATTGTAACTTTTCCTCTTAATTCCCACCTCTTGGTGCTTTTATCACTCATTGCAGAAAGCATCATCTCATGTTTTGGTTGGACATTCAGAGCTCCCCATTGTTTAGGGGGCTATATTGAGCTATTACCATTTGTAACTTTATGGATTCAATCTGAGAGGTTATGAATTGCTAATTACATTGAAAATACAAGGGCTAAACAAGAGCTCTGCAAAGAGGATGAAGAGAGGGCCTGTTGAAGGGAGAAGCTACGATGCCCAGTTCCAGATACTCCTCTAATTACCCCAGGAATTAGCTAGCTCCTCTCTCCTTTTTATGATTTGTTCCTTTAGCTGTTGGGCCATCCCTGACTATTTCTGATTGGTTTACAAAAAGACAACATTCTTTATTTAAGAAGAGACAGAGTCCTCTCTTTTCAGGTGTCAGTAGGTCTGCTGCTGCTGCTGCTAAGTCGCTTCAGTGTCTGACCCTGTGCGATTCCATAAATGACAGTCTACAAGGCTCCACCGTTCCTGAGATTCTCCAGGCAAGAGTACTGGAGTGGGTTGCCATTGCCTTCTCCTCTCAGTAGATCTAGCCCTCTCCTATTCTGCAAAACCACCTCAGCAAGGGAGTCTAGTTGGTCTCATAATGAAAAGCACAGCAATAATACTGATTAGGGATAGAGGCCAGGGTTGACAGTTAAAATCCACTGAGCACTGAAGAATTGATGCTTTAGAACTGTGGTGTTTGAGAAGACTCTTGAGAGTCCCTTGGACTGCAGGGAGATCCAGCCAGTCCATTCTGAAGGAGATCAGCCCTGAAATTTCTTTGGAAGGAATAATGCTGAAGCTGAAACTCCAGTACTTTGGTTACCTCATGCGAAGAGTTGACTCATTGGAAAAGACTTTGATGCTGGGAGGGATTGGGGGCAGGAGGAGAAGGAGATGACAGAGGATGAGATGGCTAGATGGCATCATTGACTTGATGGACGTGAATCTGAGTGAACTCCAAGAGTTGGTGATGGACAGGGAGGCCTGGTGTGCTGTGCTTCATGGGGTCGCAAAAGAGTCAGACACGACTGAGCGGCTGAACTGAACTGAACTGAATAATTCAATAATGGGATCCTCCAATCTTCCACTGTGCATTGACCAGCCAGATGCAGGAATGTAGCTGGAGTAAGACTGAAGAATCCTCAAGCTTCTGCAGAGCGTTGACTAGTCAGCTTCCAGAGTGAGTAGAGTAGGGCCCAGCATCCTTCATGAGTGAGGACCCTTGTCTTTGGAACTGAACCTTGAGGAGGTTGTTGGGGCCCCTGCTTTCCAGGTGTCCTCATCACAGGAAGCCTCTGCCTTCTTGATTCTGGTGTGGTGGATCTAAGGGATGACATCATAATTTTAACAACAGTAGGGGTTTCCAGGATGACCGTGTGAGGGCCTGTTCAAACTGGCTGAAGAGGTTCCTTCTTTTAATCTTTAAGCCATATCTCGTCTCCTGACAGATAGGAATGAACTCAATTGCCCAAAGGAAAGGGTGTCTTTTTAAAGGTTTCTCAGTTATCCTTACCATCTGGACAGCAAAAGAGACACAGATGTATAGAACAGTCTTTTGGACTCTGCAGGAGAGGGAGAAAGTGGGATGATTTGGGTGAATGGCATTGAAACATGTATAATATCATATAAGAAATGAATCACCAATCTGGGTTCGATGCAGGGTGCAGGATGCTTGGGGCTCATGTACTGGGATGACCCGATGGGATGGTGTGTGTGTGTGGGTGGGGGAGAGGTGAGAAGGGGGTTTGGGATTGGGAACATGTGTACACCCATGGTGGATTCATGTTGATGTGAGGCAAACCCAATACAATATTGTAAAGTAATAATAATAATAATAATAAAAGTTTTCTCGGGTGATATGGCAGAATAGTTTTCCAGGTCCTGGAGATGGACATCGTAAGGTCAGCTAGTTGTTGGTGGTCTCCCTTGAGATTTTCTATTACTGTGGGTCATCTCCTATATAAGATCTCAAAGGAAGAATAGCCTGAGGACCTCGGGGTGCATTTACAGAGGGAAAGGAGAGTGCACAGAATGATAAGGCAGCTTGTTCTAGCATTGTCTGGGTGTTGGTTGGGGGATATTCTTGTACTACTACTTGGAGAAACAAACAACACAAAAATTAAAGATGGTACAAAGGTTAATAGAAGTAGGAAAGCTGCTGAGGGGCTAGCCAGGAGAACCAGGTCCAGACCTTGGTTCATGACATTAGTGTTTCTCTAGGTATGAGAAGATGTAAGAATTTGGACTCATAAAAAGCTTTATCTGAAAACATCTGACCATCTGAAGGCATGTTTTCTGTGTTTTTCCCAGAGCACAGAGTGCCTTATTTTTTGTTTCCACCCTGAATTCCTTTCAAGGGGGTGTTGAAAGTCAGCATCTTGTAATGATCATGATTTACTCTTTGTAGAGGCAGCTGGCAAGGGCCAACTTCCAGTCAGCAAGGCCCCTTCATAGTCATATTTTACCATGTTTTGGGGGCATTTCATGGTCATTGTGTCCATGAAGGCTCATTCCCAGGTCTAGCAAAGATTCCATTGAAAGGCCACTCAATGTGTTGTCACTAGACCAGCCCTTATAAGTAGCAAAAGTCTCTGGACTATACCTGTCTTATTAGCATCTTGGTCCAAGAAAATGTTTCCTCTCATTGTTTCTTCTTATATCTAGAGTTACATTATTACAATTATTGATCTCATATGGAACTGCATATCAGCATTTGATCACAGGCTCAGCATTTGATCACGCATTTGGTAATGTAAGAAATAATCTTCTGAAGCAAACTATGTAGAAAATAATATAGCTAGCAGTTATTAGTAAAGTCACAGTCAAGAATTCAAGTCAATAACTTTCATTGAGTATAGCCTGGTATACTTCAGGTTATCTGACTCAGTTAAATGATTAAAGCCAACTGTTAATCTCCTGGTTGTACATCATGGAGCATCTGACCTTTATCCAAAGACTCGTTACTGAGATAAGCTTTAGAAAATCTTAGTGTCCTTTTAAATAATTTAATTAAAACTTTTAGCAATATAACATGATAAAGAACTATCTCAGAAATGAGTCTTAGTAAGCACAGACTTTAACAAAATTAGAACTTAATATTCAGTGAAACATAATGTTTTTCTTTTTTGGAGAACTCATTTTGAGGGCATTAACACTGTAGCCAGGTAAAGCTTTAACCCATCAAATAAAACTGAGGTATGTCAGGGAGCTGGGAAAAGCCAAGTAGCCATCTTGGATTTCCAACAGGCTTGGGACTATGATTTTCAGCTGTTGCTTATCCATTTTTAATTTCTTGATTTAGGAAGATGTGTATAAGAGACAGATATTGAGCTATTACCATTTGTAACTTTATGGATTCAATCTGAGAGGTTATGAATTGCTAATTACATTGAAAATACAAGGGCTAAACAAGAGCTCTGCAAAGAGGATGAAGAGAGGGCCTGTTGAAGGGAGAAGCTACGATGCCCAGTTCCAGATACTCCTCTAATTACCCCAGGAATTAGCTAGCTCCTCTCTCCTTTTTATGATTTGTTCCTTTAGCTGTTGGGCCATCCCTGACTATTTCTGATTGGTTTACAAAAAGACAACATTCTTTATTTAAGAAGAGACAGAGTCCTCTCTTTTCAGGTGTCAGTAGGTCTGCTGCTGCTGCTGCTAAGTCGCTTCAGTGTCTGACCCTGTGCGATTCCATAAATGACAGTCTACAAGGCTCCACCGTTCCTGAGATTCTCCAGGCAAGAGTACTGGAGTGGGTTGCCATTGCCTTCTCCTCTCAGTAGATCTAGCCCTCTCCTATTCTGCAAAACCACCTCAGCAAGGGAGTCTAGTTGGTCTCATAATGAAAAGCACAGCAATAATACTGATTAGGGATAGAGGCCAGGGTTGACAGTTAAAATCCACTGAGCACTGAAGAATTGATGCTTTAGAACTGTGGTGTTTGAGAAGACTCTTGAGAGTCCCTTGGACTGCAGGGAGATCCAGCCAGTCCATTCTGAAGGAGATCAGCCCTGAAATTTCTTTGGAAGGAATAATGCTGAAGCTGAAACTCCAGTACTTTGGTTACCTCATGCGAAGAGTTGACTCATTGGAAAAGACTTTGATGCTGGGAGGGATTGGGGGCAGGAGGAGAAGGAGATGACAGAGGATGAGATGGCTAGATGGCATCATTGACTTGATGGACGTGAATCTGAGTGAACTCCAAGAGTTGGTGATGGACAGGGAGGCCTGGTGTGCTGTGCTTCATGGGGTCGCAAAAGAGTCAGACACGACTGAGCGGCTGAACTGAACTGAACTGAATAATTCAATAATGGGATCCTCCAATCTTCCACTGTGCATTGACCAGCCAGATGCAGGAATGTAGCTGGAGTAAGACTGAAGAATCCTCAAGCTTCTGCAGAGCGTTGACTAGTCAGCTTCCAGAGTGAGTAGAGTAGGGCCCAGCATCCTTCATGAGTGAGGACCCTTGTCTTTGGAACTGAACCTTGAGGAGGTTGTTGGGGCCCCTGCTTTCCAGGTGTCCTCATCACAGGAAGCCTCTGCCTTCTTGATTCTGGTGTGGTGGATCTAAGGGATGACATCATAATTTTAACAACAGTAGGGGTTTCCAGGATGACCGTGTGAGGGCCTGTTCAAACTGGCTGAAGAGGTTCCTTCTTTTAATCTTTAAGCCATATCTCGTCTCCTGACAGATAGGAATGAACTCAATTGCCCAAAGGAAAGGGTGTCTTTTTAAAGGTTTCTCAGTTATCCTTACCATCTGGACAGCAAAAGAGACACAGATGTATAGAACAGTCTTTTGGACTCTGCAGGAGAGGGAGAAAGTGGGATGATTTGGGTGAATGGCATTGAAACATGTATAATATCATATAAGAAATGAATCACCAATCTGGGTTCGATGCAGGGTGCAGGATGCTTGGGGCTCATGTACTGGGATGACCCGATGGGATGGTGTGTGTGTGTGGGTGGGGGAGAGGTGAGAAGGGGGTTTGGGATTGGGAACATGTGTACACCCATGGTGGATTCATGTTGATGTGAGGCAAACCCAATACAATATTGTAAAGTAATAATAATAATAATAATAAAAGTTTTCTCGGGTGATATGGCAGAATAGTTTTCCAGGTCCTGGAGATGGACATCTTAAGGTCAGCTAGTTGTTGGTGGTCTCCCTTGAGATTTTCTATTACTGTGGGTCATCTCCTATATAAGATCTCAAAGGAAGAATAGCCTGAGGACCTCGGGGTGCATTTACAGAGGGAAAGGAGAGTGCACAGAATGATAAGGCAGCTTGTTCTAGCATTGTCTGGGTGTTGGTTGGGGGATATTCTTGTACTACTACTTGGAGAAACAAACAACACAAAAATTAAAGATGGTACAAAGGTTAATAGAAGTAGGAAAGCTGCTGAGGGGCTAGCCAGGAGAACCAGGTCCAGACCTTGGTTCATGACATTAGTGTTTCTCTAGGTATGAGAAGATGTAAGAATTTGGACTCATAAAAAGCTTTATCTGAAAACATCTGACCATCTGAAGGCATGTTTTCTGTGTTTTTCCCAGAGCACAGAGTGCCTTATTTTTTGTTTCCACCCTGAATTCCTTTCAAGGGGGTGTTGAAAGTCAGCATCTTGTAATGATCATGATTTACTCTTTGTAGAGGCAGCTGGCAAGGGCCAACTTCCAGTCAGCAAGGCCCCTTCATAGTCATATTTTACCATGTTTTGGGGGCATTTCATGGTCATTGTGTCCATGAAGGCTCATTCCCAGGTCTAGCAAAGATTCCATTGAAAGGCCACTCAATATGTTGTCACTAGACCAGCCCTTGTAAGTAGCAAAAGTCTCTGGACTATACCTGTCTTATTAGCATCTTGGTCCAAGAAAATGTTTCCTCTCATTGTTTCTTCTTATATCTAGAGTTACATTATTACAATTATTGATCTCATATGGAACTGCATATCAGCATTTGATCACAGGCTCAGCATTTGATCACGCATTTGGTAATGTAAGAAATAATCTTCTGAAGCAAACTATGTAGAAAATAATATAGCTAGCAGTTATTAGTAAAGTCACAGTCAAGAATTCAAGTCAATAACTTTCATTGAGTATAGCCTGGTATACTTCAGGTTATCTGACTCAGTTAAATGATTAAAGCCAACTGTTAATCTCCTGGTTGTACATCATGGAGCATCTGACCTTTATCCAAAGACTCGTTACTGAGATAAGCTTTAGAAAATCTTAGTGTCCTTTTAAATAATTTAATTAAAACTTTTAGCAATATAACATGATAAAGAACTATCTCAAAATGAGTCTTAGTAAGCACAGACTTTAACAAAATTAGAACTTAATATTCAGTGAAACATAATGTTTTTCTTTTTTGGAGAACTCATTTTGAGGGCATTAACACTGTAGCCAGGTAAAGCTTTAACCCATCAAATAAAACTGAGGTATGTCAGGGAGCTGGGAAAAGCCAAGTAGCCATCTTGGATTTCCAACAGGCTTGGGACTATGATTTTCAGCTGTTGCTTATCCATTTTTAATTTCTTGATTTAGGAGCAGACTATTGTCATGTTTTAAGGACATGAGGATATCTAAAGTTCACCTGTGAAGAGTTATTTTATGTTGTTTTTGAAGCAGAATGAACTTTGTCTACATGTACTGTAATCTTAAATAATGTTTATTTACTTTGTCAAAGAAACAATAATATTTTAAAAACAAATATAAATCACTTAAAGGCACATAAACTCATAATCTGTTATCAAAAGCTGAATTTTAATAAAATTTTGTTCTCTAAATAGAGAGAAGACCAAATTCCAATCTGGCACCAGCTTACTGTTAATAAAAAATTTTTCTTTATCTGCTTAATCTTAGAAAGACTTTTCTATAAATCTTGAAGAACTATGCCTTTATATTTCTAAAGGCATAAGAGTAAAGCCATAGAAGGCATGTTTAAAATCTGATTCTATTGCAATTGACAAAGAAACCTGGTCATAACATTTTTTAATATGATAACTAGAATTATAGCTGACCATATTTTATCAGGGAATATCAGATCTATATAAATTTTATATAATTTTAAGATATTTATATTAGTAACATCAACCATATAGTACAATCTCAAAAGATTTATCATCCCTTCAACAGTATTTCTCATATAATTTAATGTGCTCAATGAACCCAGGTAGCTTACTAGCTCTTTGGGCTATCTTGGGGGCCCTCTGAAACATTCCAAAGTTAGCTAGAAGTCAAGTTATTTAGGAAGCTTTGTCAATAAATATCAAAAGGGTTTATAACACTCAGTCAGGTAGGATCGTATAAGCCACTGTGAAATAATAGTTATTCACTTAGCCAAAGTTAACAAAAGATTTTAAAGGTAAGTATAGAACAGATCAGTTAAGAGATAAAGAAACTTAAATCTAGTATTCAGTTCAGTTGAGTTCAGTTGAGTTCAGTTGAGTTCAGTCATTCAGTCATGTCCAACTCTTTGTGACCCCATGAATCGCAGCACACCAGGCTTCCCTGTCCATCACCAACTCCCAGAGTTTACTCAAACTCATGTTCATCGAGTTTGATGCCATCCAGCCATCTCATACTCTGTTGTCCGCTTCTTCTCCTGCCCCCAATCCCTCCCAGCATCAGAATCTTTTCCAGTGAGTCAACTCGTCACCTGAGGTGGCCAAAGTATTGGAGTTTCAGCTTTAACATCAGTCCTTCCAAAGAACGCCCAGGACTAATCTTTTTTAGAATGGACTGGTTGGATCTCCTCGCAGTCCAAGGGACTCTCAAGAGTCTTTTCCAATACCACAGTTCAAAAGCATCAATTATTCAGTGTTCAGCTTTCTTCCAGTCCAACTGTCACATTGATACATGACCACTGGAAAAATCCTAGACTTGACTAGACAGACCTTAAATATCTGAAGAAAGTATGTCCTTTTAACAGAGGAAAAGGCCAAATTTGTTTTGCACCAGCTTGCTTTAAACTCATTTAGGTAAATTTGATTAAATCTATTTTAAACTTAGTCAGTCCTAGCTATGCACAAAACTTTTTAGAGTTCACTTTCTACAAAACTTTTAATCACTTTCTGTAAAAGCCACCTGTACGTCAGGCCTACTTTCTTTTCCCTTTATAAAATATATTTTTATTTTTTATATCTTATTTATTAAAATCATACATCTTACTCTCTTATTAGATTAGCAAATAAACATTAATACTAATTATTTAATATTGAATATTTCCCAGTATAAGTGAATCTGAAATTTATTTAGGTTAATTTTTCTTATTTTTAAAACTGTTTCATTTGTAAGTGATTACTTGTCTTTAGGCTAATTACATTAGAATGCATTTACAACTTCAACAATATTATCGGGGAGGGGGGGGATACATTGAGACATACATAAATCCAGACAGACAGAGATCTTACAGTTTTCTGTTTAAGACTTGAAATATCTTTGATCCCCCTTTTTTTCTTTGCTTGAAGTTCTAACTTGCTCAAGGCTGAGGTCTCAGGCAAAGTGGGCTATGTATTTCAAGAATATGGAAAGAGTAAACTTTAAGCTTTTGCCTAGGCAGAACATTTTAACAAGCTGGTTGTTTTTAATTGTATATGCAGAAACAATTGACTTTGGAGTTTCCAAAGGAGTTGGGATGGGGGTGGGGATTCTCTCACTCTATTCAATCAGCAATCACATACTCACAATCATTCAGAGGTTTCCTTAACTGTTGCTCCCTTCCTGGGAGCCCCAAGGAGGTTATCATTCACCATGCCTCCCTTCTCCTGAGTTCTCCCTATCTGATGCTCCCTTCTGAGAGCCCAAGGAGGTGATCTGTCTCCTCTTCTACCCGTTGGGGTAGGTTCCTGCCTGGATACTGGCCCTGGAGCCTTACCTTTTCCTATGGCTGTGACGGGTGAGTTGGTCCCTCCCTCCAATGAGTGCAATAAGGGCTCAGCTGTCCAAAGAGTCAGAAAGCCATCTGAAAGAGAACCCATAATACCATCAGATGGCATGTCTTCTCGTTTTTCTTGGGTTTTTCTTGGGGTGCCTTTGCTCCAGCCTGGTGGAGCCGCCAGTCCAATGGCTCAAGGGGCTTGCATGGTTGTAATCTCACTGGGGCCTCCAGAAATGTTGCAGAAACCAGTACTTGAGAAACCAATCAACACACTTGGAGAGCTGAAGAACTCTGGTTTATTACTCCTGCAGGCCCAGAGAGGTTAACACTCTAAGCTCTGGGTCCCAAACAAAAGAGTTACAGAGCTTTTTTTTTTTTTTTTTTTTTTTTTTTTAATACACGGACAGGGTTTGCGGGGGCTAGGGTGATTGCAAAGAGCAGGACAGGGTGAGTGAGATACAGAGACATTACTTTGCCGATTAAGGTCCATCTAGTCAATGCTTTGGTTTTTCCTGTGGTCATGTATGGGTGTGAGAGTCGGACTGTGAAGAAGGCTGAGCATCGAAGAATTGATGCTTTTGAACTGTGGTGTTTGAGAAGACTCTTGAGAGTCCCTTGGACTGCAAGGAGATCCAGCCAGTTCATTCTGAAGGAGATCAGTCCTGGGATTTCTTTGGAAGGAATGATGCTAAAGCTGAAACTCCAGTACTTTGGTCACCTCATGTGAAGAGTTGACTCATTGGAAAAGACTCTGATGCTGGGAGGGACTGGGGGCAGGAGGAAAAGGGGACAACAGAGGATGAGATGGCTGGATGGCATCACAGACTCAATGGACGTGAGTCTAAGTGAACTCCGAGAGATGGTAATGAACAGGGAGGCCTGACGTGCTGCGCTTCATGGGGTTGCAAAGAGTCGGATATGACTGAGCAACTGAACTGAACTGAACTGAACTGAACTTTCTAAGACCTACGTGATCTAGACTTTGCAAGGAGCAAGCTGGGTTACAGAAGCAGAAGGTGGAGGAAGTTATGTGAAATATTAACTTTTCCTCTTCGAAAAAAGAAGAGAAACTAAAGACAAATGACAAAAAGAAAGATATACCCATCTGAATGCACAGTTTCAAATATAGCAAGGAGAGATAAGAAAGCCTTTCTCAGTGATCAATGCAAAGAAATAGAGGAAAACAAGAAAATGGGAAAGACTAGAGATCTCTTCAAGACAATTAAAGATACCAAGGGAAACTTTTATGCAAATATGGGCACAGTAAAAGCAGAAATGGTATGGACCTAACAAAAGCAGAAGATATTAGGAAGAGGAGGCAAGAATACACAGAATTAATATGCAAAAAAGATCTTAATGACTGATATGACCACAATGGTGTGATCACACACCTAGAGCCAGGCATCGTGGAGTGCAAAGTCAAGTGGGCTTTAGGAAGCATCACTATGAACAAAGCTAGTGGAGGTGATGGAACTCCAGTTGAGCTTGTACAAATCCTAAAAGATGATGCTGTGAAAGTGCTACACTTAATATGCCATCAAATTTGGAAAACTCAACAGAGGCCACAGGACTGAAAAAGATCAGTTTTCATTCCAATCTGAAAGAAAGGCAAAGTCAAAGAATACTCAAACCACTGCACAACTGCACTCATTTCACATGCTAGAAGTCTAGTGCTCAAAATCCTTCAGGCTAGGCTTCAGCAGTATCTGAACTGAGAACTTCCAGATGTGTAAGCTGGATTTAGAAAAGGCAGAGAAAGCAGACATGAAATTTCCAACACCCACTGGAGCATAGAGAAAGCAAGAGAGTTCCAGAAAAAAAATTAGTTCAGCTTCATTGACTATGGTAAAGTCTTTGACTGTGTGAATCACAACAAACTGTGGAAAAATATTAAAGATATGAGAATACCATACCATCTTACCTACCACCTGAGAAACCTTTTTGCAGGTCAAAAAGCAATAGTTAGAACCATATATGCAACAATGGACTGGTTCAAAATTGGGAATGAAATATGTCAAGTCTGTATATTATCATGCTGTCTATTTAGGTTATATCCTGAGTATATCATGAGAAATGCCAGGCTGGATGAAGCAGAAGCTGGAATCAAGGTTGTCAGGAGAAATACCAGTAACCACAGTTATGTAGATTACATGTAGATTACACCACCCTTATGACAGAAAGTGAAAAAGAACTAAAAAACTTATTGATGAAGGTAAAGAAGAAGAGTGAAACACACCTGGGTTAAAACTCAAGATTCAAAAAACTAAAATCATGGCTTCTGGTCCCATCACCTCATGGCAAATAGATGGGGAAACAGTGGAAACACTGACAGAATTTATTTCCTTGAGCTCCAAAATCACTGCTGGTGGTGACTGCAGCCATGAAATTAAAAGTCACTTGCTCCTTGGAAGAAAAGTCATGACAAACTTAGACAGAGCATTAAAAAGTGGAGACATTACTTTGCTGACTAAGGTCCACATAGTCAAAGCTATGGTTTTTCCAGTAGTCATGTATGGACATGAGAGTAAGACCATCAACAAGGCTGAGTGCCGAAGAATTGATACTTTTGTATTGTGGTATTGGAAGAGACTCTTGAGAGTCCCTTGGATAGCAAGGATTTCAAACCAGTCATTCCTAAAGAAAATCAGCCTTGAATATTCATTGGAAGGACAGATATTGAAGTTGATGCTTCAATACTTTACCACCTGCTGTGAAGAGCTGACTCATTAGAAAAGACCCTGATGCTGGGAAAGATTGAAGGCAGGAGGAGAAGGGGACAACAGAAGATGAGATGGTCAGATGGCATCACCGACTCAATCGACATGAGTATGAGGAAGCTTTGAGAGGTGATGAAAGACAGGGAAGCCTGGCATGCTGCAGTCCATGGGGTTGCAAAGAATCAGACATGACTGAGAGGCTGAGCAACTGTCTCTTCTAGTTACATCAAATCTTGGAAGAACGGTTGTTTGCACATTTGCACATGGTTTAAAGTTGGATTCAGGAAAATTTTCTCAAGCTTTTTCTCTCTAAGAGTATTGAGTTTATATATACAAAATATCTTCCAATTGAACAATGAGGTATAAATAATATATGGAACTTATATATTGAAATTATGTTTAATTATATATTGATTTATGTGACTACAAGGAAAGCATTATTTTAATTACCTTGGTATCTATACTATTACTCTAAAACAAGTGGAGGACATACCTAAGTTTTTCTGATGAAGTCATACTTTTGAAAACAGTCTGTTCAAGAGTGAAAACACCAATGACAGAGAAATTCTAAACATCTTTAAAAGGAAAAACAAAAGTAAAAAATAATGCTTTAAAAGTCACAGGAACTAATACAATATTGTAAAGTAATTAACCTCCAACTAAAATAAATAAATTTATATTAAAAAAAAGTCACCAGAATAAAATGGCCTGGGATTAAAAATAAGTAAATGACATAGAGGGCTTCTCAGGTGGTTCTAGTGGTAAAGAACCTGCCAGCCAATGAAAGAGACATGGGTTCAATCCCTGAGTTGAAAAGATACTCTGGAGAAGGGCATGGAAACCTACTTCAGTATTCTTGCCTGGAGAATCCCATGGACAGAGAAGCCTGGTAGATTATGGTCTTTAATTTTCAAAGAGTCAGACACAACTGAAGTCACTTAGCACACACACATATGACATTTGAAGGAATTTAAAAGTAAAGAGAGACAATCTGAGCTTTCAATGGGTGGTAGAAAGAACTGGATATGATTCTAAAAACTTAAATTGGTAATTAACAGCATCTTCAGTAATGCAGTTAAGATTAATGCAATAATGAGAGCAATGTAAGAAACCATTAACTATACATTGTGCTCTATGAAAACACATATTTTAAGAAGTTATATATGCCTCAGGTAAAACAGTGATATGGCATAAATAATAATCAAATTCACAATTAAAATGCAAATGAAGAAAATACAAAGACAGGTGTTGACAGACTAGCACAAAATATTTAAGTGTATGAATGTTAAAAATACTGCAAACAAGAGTCTATATATATATATGCACATATGCCATATACATATATACATGTCTCTGACATGCAAATTTCAGAGAGAAAATATTTTGAATATATTACCAGCTTTGAAGCCCAATTCAAACCAGAATTTTTAAAATTCTAAAATAGAGATCAGTTATTATATATTCATAATTTTATACACAAATCCAAACACATAACATGGTCATTGTGTGTGTGTCTGTCTGTTTAAAAGTAATATAACAATCTTTCAAATTAACTAGTTTAAGATTGATGGCATTATTTATGTTTTCTCCAATGTTTCTGCAATAAAATCTGAGTACTTTATAGTTCAAGTGAAGTGAAATAAAGTTAAGTTGCTCAGTCATCTCCAACTTTTTGCAACACTGTGGACTGTAGAACATCAAGTTCCTCAGTCCATGGGATTCTCCAGCAAGAATACTGGAGTGGGTTGCCATTTTCTTCTTCAGCGGATCTTCCTGAACAGGGATTGAACATGTCTCCCTTTATAGTTCTTTAAAAAGCAAAACAAAACAAAACAAAAACTGCAAATAGATGACTTTCTTTGTAAATCATAAGCTGTTAACTGACTTAACAGTTAAAAATGAAGAATTTATATTAACAAAGCTATAATGAATGTAAAGCAAATATCTTTAAAGGTTAACCTACTACTGTTATTCAGTTAGGATTTATTGGTGTTTGGGTTTGCTTGCTTTGCTTGTGTAAAGGACTTTTTGATGAATGTGTATTCTTCCTAATAGTTTTAATAAAAGCATATCTCATTCACAGTGCCAACCAAGCCTGGGATAGCCTCTAACTTATGTAAAAATCAACCTGAGTTTTTTTCTCCTTCTTCACTTTCACAATTCTCTATTCTTGTCATTGTACATTCTTACTCCAACTATTTTTTTTAAATCAACCAATTCAGGATGGAAAACATGCTCAGAAAGTTTTCCCACAGATACACATTTTAATTTAGTCCTGGCATCTGAGGACTGAAAGCATCCATTAAGTGAAGCTCCATGCAGGTGCCAGTCAAGATGTTTCTACACTTGATCATTATGAGTAGCTCACAGGGCAATAACAGAGATTCCACTGAAAACAAAAGCCATGCTTAAATGCATGCATAACCTTGAGTGCTAGGGGAAGGCTGTGAGTACAGACTGCACATTTTCCATCTCTGTCTCAAAAATGGCACATGCATGTGTTACTTTTGGGGGAAAAGAACAAAGGCATTATACAAAATTGGTGATTAACTGGTAGCTCAAGGAGACACAGGGTAGGTGCCAGACACACTGCTGCTGCTGCGTCCCTTCAGTGGTGTCTGACTCTGTGCAAGCCCATAGATGTCAGCCCACCAGTCTCTGCCGTCCCTGGGATTCTCCAGGCAAGAACACTGGAGTGGGTTGCCATTTCCTTCTCTAATGCATGAAAGTGAAAAATGAAAGTGAATTCGCTCAGTCGTGTCTGACTCTTTGGGACCCCATGAACTGCAGTCTACTGAGCTCCTCCGTCCATGGGATTTTCCAGGCAAGAGTACTGGAGTGGGGTGCCATTGCAGAATGCTAAATATCAGATTGATTATATCCTTTGCAGCCAAAGATGGAGAAGCTCTATACAGTCAACAAAAACAGGACCAGAAGCTGACTGTGGCTCAGAACATGAACTACTTATTACCAAATTCAGACTTAAATTGAAGAAAGTAAGGAAAACCACTAGACCATTCAGGTATGACCTAAACCAAATCCATTATGATTATACAGTAGAAGTGAGAAATAGATTTAAGGGCCTAGATCTGATAGATAGAGTGCCTGATGAACTATGGAATGAGGTTCTTGACATACAGGAGGCAGGGATCAGGATCATCCTCATGGAAAAGAAATGCAAAAAAAAAAAAAGCAAAATGGCTGTCTGGGAAGGCCTTACAAATAGCTGTGAAAAGAAGAGAAGCAAAAAGCAAAGGAGAAAAAGAAAGATATAAGCATCTGAATGCATAGTTCCAAAGAATAGCAAGAAGAGATAAGAAAACCTTCCTCAGTGATCAATGTAAAGAAATAGAGGGAAACAACAGAATGGGAAAGACTAGAGATCTCAAGACAATTAGAGATACCAAAGGAACATTTCATGCACAGATGGGCTAGATAAAGGACAGAAATGGTATGGACATAACAGAAGCAGAAGATATTAAGATGAGGTGGCAAGAATACACAGAAAAACTACACAAAAAAGATCTTCATGACCCAGATAATCATGATGGTGTGATCACTCATCTAGTGCCAGGCATTCTGGAATGTGAAGTCAAGTGGGCCTTAGAAAGCATCACTACGAACAAAGCTAGTGGAGGTGATGGAATTCCAGTTGAGCTCTTTCAAGTTCTGAAAGATGATGCTGTGAAAGTGCTGCACTCAATATGCCAGCAAATTTGGAAAACTCAGCAGTTGCCCACAGGACTCGTAAAGGTCAGTGTTCATTCCAATCCCAAAGAAAGGTAATGCCAAAGAATGCTCAAACTACTGCACAATTGCACTCATCTCACACTCTAGTAAAGTAATGCTCAAAATTCTCCAAGCCAGGCTTCAGCAATATGTGAACCGTGAACTTCCTGATGTTCAAACTGGTTAGAAAAGGCAGAGGAACCAGAGATCAAATTGCCAATATCTGCTGGCACATGGAAAAGGCAAGAGAGTTCCAGAAAAACAGCTATTTCTGCTTTACTGACTATGCCAAAGCCTTTGACTGTGTGGATCACAACAAACTGTGAAAGATTCTTAGAGAGATGGGAATACCAGACCACCTGACCTGCCTCTTGAGAAATCTGTATGCAGGTCAAGAAGCAACAGTTAGAACCGGACATGGAACAACAGACTGGTTCCAAATAAGAAAAGGAGTGTGTCAAGGCTGTATATTGTCACCCCGCTTATTTAACTTATATGCAGAGTACATCATGAGGAACACTGGACTGGAACAAACACAAGCTGGAATTAAGATTGCTGAGAGAAGTATCAGTAACCTCAGATATGGAGATGATACCACCCTTATGGCAGAAAGTGAAGAAGAACTAAAAAGCCTCTTGATGAAAGTGAAAGTGGAGAGTGAAAAAGTTGGCTTAAAGCTCAACTTTCAGAAAATGAAGATCATGACATCTGGTCCCATCACTTCATGGGAAATAAATGGGGAAATAGTGGAATCAGTGTCAGACTTTATGTTTTTGGGCTCAAAAATCACTGTAGATGGTGACTGCAGCCATGAAATTAAAAGACATGTACTCCTTGAAAGAAAAGTTATGCCCAACCTAGATAGCATATTGAAAAGCAGAGACATTATTTTGCCAACAAATGTCTATCTAGTCAAGGCTATGTTTTTTCCAGTGGTCATGGATGGATGTGAGAGTTGGATTGTCAAGAAAGGTGAGCACTGAAGAACTGATACCTTTGAACTGTGGTGTTGGAGAAGACTCTTGAGAGTCGGTTGGACTGCAAGGAGGTCCAACCTGTCCATTCTGAAGGAGATCAACCCTGGAATTTCTTTGGAGGGAATGAGACTTAAGCCGAAACTCCAGTACTTTGGCCACCACATGCAAAGAGGTGACTTATTGGAAAAGACTCTGATGCTTGGAGGGTTCGGAGACAGGAGGAGAAGGCAACAACAGAGGATGAGATGACTAGATGGCATTACGGACTCAGTGGATATTAGTCTGAGTGATCTCTGGGATTTGATGATGGACAGGGAGAACTGGCGAGCTGTGATTCATGGTGTTGCAAAGATTCGGACACAACTGAGCGACTGAACTGAACTGAACTGAAATGGCCACCACATGCAAAGAGGTGACTTATTGGAAAAGACTCTGATGCTTGGAGGGTTCGGAGACAGGAGGAGAAGGCAACAACAGAGGATGAGATGACTAGATGGCATTACGGACTCAGTGGATATTAGTCTGAGTGATCTCTGGGATTTGATGATGGACAGGGAGAACTGGCGAGCTGTGATTCATGGTGTTGCAAAGATTCGGACACGATTGAGCAACTGAACTGAACTGAACTGCACAAGATTTTGTTATCACTTACGTATACTAATGTAAAGAAAAAGCATTTCAAATTTCAAGATGAATACACATCCTTTCCTCTTCAGATGGACAATCCTTTGGACAATTCCTTGGGCTTATTTAGCTTTTCTCTGGCTACCATACCATCATGACAAGAACACTTTGAGTAGTATCAATATTAATAAACTAACGTGCACATTTAAGTCAACTCAAATACTCCTTTTATGAAATTGTCTTTACATAATTGTGACAGGGATGCTTGGCGTCCTGCTATTCATGGGATCCCAAAGTGTCAGACACGACTGAGCGACTGAACTGAACTGAACTGAATTTTGTCTGAAGTTAGTTTGTCAGAAAGTAGTGCACAGCTTTATTCTAAGGCACTTGAATTCCTTTCAAGTTTGTATTCAAACACTATCAGTAAGAACTAAAGACAGAAACAGATGCAAAGACTGGAAGTTGTACTTAGATAATAAATGCATTTTGTCACATCCAAAATGAAGTGGGAAGCAGGGCTATGAAACAGAGCTAATATACTGTGAAGGAGACTGGTAACCCAGTGCCGTGATAGTACAGCTATACCCTGTCCTCTTGCTTGTATGCTTCCTCTTCCAAGGATTGTGGATTGACTTTATTTTCATCAGTGAATATTTAGTAGACAACCACAAGGTACCCAATATGTAGATACAAATTCAGACAGAGTGAATGTGCCTTATGAAAGTGAAAGTTCATTTCTTAATCATGGGAAAATTATTAGGAAAGTTCTTTTTAGTAGCAACACCTCATTAATGGGAGTGTTAGGATTGTTTCATTGTTTGACAATTTGTGTGTTTTAAATTCCATACTCAGTCTATTTGGTCTAGTATAGTGACATTTAGATTACATAGCAAAGGAAAGAGACAACTTATCAGGAAAATAATCGAATAAGCCAATTAAATAACATATTATAAAAGGTCCTCTGATA
The DNA here is from genome assembly GCA_006408675.1 of Madoqua kirkii. Taxonomy (NCBI): domain Eukaryota; kingdom Metazoa; phylum Chordata; class Mammalia; order Artiodactyla; family Bovidae; genus Madoqua; species Madoqua kirkii. Next base: position 14,227 of record SJYC01053582.1, on the reverse strand, counting down.
TCAGCACCTGTTTATAAATAAACTAAAATCAAAGTTTTTCTTTAAAATCCCATGCAATGGGCACAGTTCTGCATTCCCAATAGGAAAATACAAGAGCAATGTTTAGGTCACATTAGCATTTGATCTTGTCCAAGACATTGTACAAGGTGTTGAATTGTCTAATTTGCAGCTGGGTTTTTTTAGTTGTTCCTTCCATAGCTCATTATTGAATGGAAATCAGCTCCCATAAAGAAGAATTTACACAAAAAATTCTATCTTTTCTTTCCATTGACCTGAGCCTGGTTGCTTCATAATGAGTAAATAAACAATCCAGCACTTTAATCAGTATTGTTATACTTCTGAAAACTGTTATGTAGACACCTCTTTGCTCTGCTACATGTGTCACTTTTGTTTTCTACAGTAATTTAAATTATATTGGCAAACAAGGAATAAACTACAGACCATTTCTTTGAGATGGAGTGAACTAGACATCAACATTAACTCTCCCTGATTGAAGAGCCTATATGATTAGGATGAACATAACACACATTGCAGAAAGCAAAATCAGGAGAATAACAAGAGCTTGATATAGCTCTAATTACAGTGGGGAAGGATTTCAGTATCATGCCAGAGTAAAATATGGGAGGCACCTTTTCATTTGCAGACTGTTCATTAGGTGCTGTCTCTTATACACATCTAGATGTGTATAAGAGACAGGTATGAGGAAGCTTACAAACAAGGAATAAACTACAGACCATTTCTTTGAGATGGAGTGAACTAGACATCAACATTAACTCTCCCTGATTGAAGAGCCTATATGATTAGGATGAACATAACCCACATTGCAGAAAGCAAAATCAGGAGAATAACAAGAGCTTGATATAGCTCTAATTACAGTGGGGAAGGATTTCAGTATCATGCCAGAGTAAAATATGGGAGGCACCTTTTCATTTGCAGACTGTTCATTAGGTGTAAGAGACTTTCTTTCTCTTTAGGAAATTCTATTAGTAGGACAGTGATTTATAATTGAACCCAAAAAAGGCAGCTTTATTTTCACTATATTATACTGAACAGGAATTATTACATTTAAAAGTTTTATTATTAATTCACAGATTAGCAACAGTGCTAAAACTATGAGTAAAAAATCTACTGATTAGTATTCACTAGGAATGAAGGATGATAGATTGATAATGATAAAGATAACTACTATATTTCAACAATAGCTAGCAATAGCATTGTCAAAGGTAAAGTTTTGTATGTTTACAACTTTAATTTCTACCATGATCATGTTTACTTTGAGATCTAGTACCATGCAAATTAGAATTTAATACTGTCTTTTTCACTTGATATAAAAATATATTCATAGAGCTTAAAACAGACAAAGAGAACAATATCCTGAGAAGTTTCCAAGGGCAGAGGAAATGAAAAGAACAGGTCTGTCATTCAATTAAATAAAATATAAAGCTTAGAAAATTAATAAATCATTCAACTGTTTCATTTGGAAAATGTGTTGAAATCTCATTCATTAAATTTTGACTGTAAGAAGTTATTCAAAGAGTATTTTTCTGAAAAAAATTATATGGCTGTTCATGGCATATAACAGCTCATCTAGCAAAGTAATTTATAATGATAAAAATTAGGCATAGTTTATGCTTTACACTGCTGATTTTTTATGGTTTTAGACCCAAGATCTAATTTTGTTGGAAATGTAATTTTAGGGCAAACACAGGTTAAGTATGGGCAATAGTGTCCACTCAACCTACCACTTCCCCATTTCCAGAGAAATAAGCAAACACAAATTCCATTTAGTAGACTAAGTCACATAAACAACTGCCATTTGAATGATTCAGATAGACTTCATCTCTGAGGGACTGACTCTTTATTCTGACGTGGCAGTTATCAGCTCACCAGGGTACTAAGAAGGGTGACACACACATGTCAAACTAGTTTTCTTGCCTTTAAGTCTTCATATATATATATATATATTCAGAAATGACCATCCAACATGCAATCACAAAGAAATCATCCATGAGGAGGAAATATTAAATATACTATTGGGTCAACCAAAAGGTTCATTTAAGTTTTCCTGTAAGATGTCTCTAATAGTGCTTAGTTGTCCTTAAAATAATTCCAAACACTTTTATTATATTGTATTATGATATAACATCAGCATGCATTGAAAAAATTATCAAAGTTGATGAATTTTTGTGTAGCTATTTTAATATTGAAGATGGAAGAAAAAAAGCAAAATTTCCAGCATATTATATTTTATTATTTAAGAATAAAAACTCAACTGAGGTGCAAGAAAGATTTGTGCATGAGGAAGGTGCTGTGACTGATTGAACATGTTAAAAATGGTTTGGGAAGTTTCATGCTGGGGATTTTTCACAGGAAGTTGCCCCACAGTTGGGTACACCAGTTTAATTTGATAGTGATTCAACTGAGATATTATTTGAGAATAATCGGTATTACACCATGGAGGAGATAGCAGATATACTCAAAATATCCAAATCAAGTGCTGAAAATAATTTGTACCAGCTTAGTTATGCTAATTGCATTGATGTTTGGGCTCCATATAAGTTAAACAAAAACAAACAAAAAATATTTTTGATCATATTTCTGCATGCAATTCTCTACTTAAATATAACAAAAATGTTCCATTTTAAAAACAAATAACAGGCAATAAAAGATGGATACTGTACAATTATTTGAAATGGAAGAGATCATGGATAAAGGGAAATGAACCACCACCAGCCTCACCAAAGGCTGGTCTTCATCCAAAGGTGATATTGTGTATACAGTGAGATTGGAAGGGAATCCTCTATTATGAACTCCTTCTGGAGACCCAAACAATTAATTCTAAGTACTACTCCCAGTTGGACCAACTGAAGGCAGTGCTCAACAAAAATCATCTGGGGTTAGTCAACTTTATGCATAATCTTCCATCAGGATATCACAAGACCACATGTCTCTTCGATAATCAGGCAAAAGCTATTACACTTTGGTTTGAAAGTTCTGATTCATTCCCTATATTCACCTCTTCAGATGTCTGTTCATTTAATATTTTATAGTATTTTTAAAATTATCTCTATCGTACATAAAGTAAACTGCAACAGGCTGTACTTTTGGGGGGACAAAACAATTAAACATCATCACTCCTTTCCAGTTGCACAAAGAAAAAATTCTGAGACTAAGATCCTTTTTCTTCCAACACAGAAATATACTCACTTTTAAAGCTGAATACAATGCACTAAAATGTCAGTACAAATACAAACAGGAACAGAATATGAGTTTAGCCTTGAAGGACACTTGTTATGAATTTGCTAAGGTGAAGGTGAAGTTGCTCAGTCATGTCCAACTCTTTGCGACCCATGGACTGTAACCTACTAGGCTTCTCTGTCTATGGGATTCTCCAGGCAAGAATACTGGAGTGGATTGCCATTTCCTTCTCCAGGGGATCTTCCCGACCCAGGGATTGAACCGGGGTCTCCCACATTGGAGGCAGACGCTTTAACCTCTGAGCCACCAGGGACTAAGATATTCCTTAGTTGCTGGTTTTCATATCATTCTTAGCCATTTGTGGGGTAGTCAGATCACTAAAATTAGAGTCTCTTGCACATTCAAAACAACTAATGTTTATAGATCTTCACAAAGTAAACGGCACTGTATTAGGCAGTAAAAGTGGCACCTGAAAATCAAAACACTATAGGTTGACACTTTCTCTACAGATTTAAGTTATAAGCTCCATTACTGTTTTCTTTTCCTTTTCTTTTTTTTTCTTTTGGCATGTTTCTCACAATAAATGTCAAAGCTGAAATTCACCATTAAAGATATGAATAATGCCAAAAGTAATGAAACTGAATTTGCCTTTGGTCTCCAAATAGATTGGGATAATAATTCCAAGCACCTCAAAAACATCCAGTTACTGTTGATTACAAGGAAGTTAAGAAGGTGGAGGAATTCAGCAGAGCACAGTGTTTCACTGGTGACAGTGGAGCAAGCTTGCTATGAATATTATCTTGGGGCACTGCAGTACACATAAGAATACTTGAAACATTTGTATTAAAGATCCTTCAAAAAAATACACCTAAATCCCAGAAAAGAATGTTATGAATACTGTTTCTGCCAATACATTAACCAGTGATTTTAAAAAAAAAATAATCTAACATGGGAATTCTCTCCTAGTCACAGCCCCTAAACCCCCAAAAGGCCACAAAGTGCATTCACAAAGAGTTTTTAAGATAAAGCTATTGCACACAATGTACAGTTCTTGTATACTGAAGTGAGTACCACACTGGAGTTTAATGGTGTAAGCTTAACATTCATAAGCAAAGGTCTTTAATACTATAGACTTACAGCAAATATCTTCATAAGGGCCATACATATAATACACACAGTATTAAAAGGTGCAGTTGAACTCAACAGCAAAATGTAAAATCTATCTCCTGTTAACACACTTAATCTGAATTAACTTGCATCATGTTTTTATGATTTACCATTCAAGAAAATAGGATGGAATAAATTTCTCATCCAAAGTAGTTTGTTCATTTATAAAACTATAAGTCAATTAGGATCTCACTCAATCAGATAACAGAGGCCCTTCTTCTATGAATGTTTATGCTGCCCTGTACACTTAAAATGTTGCCTTAAAAAGAAAAGCAGCTTTTAAAGGCAAAGCTGAAAATTACCATTTTATCTACTAAATAAAAGCAGTATTTGTGGATCCTCCAGAAATAATCCAAAGGTTCAACATTTTTTTGTGTGTGGGGGGTCCTGATAAAGATATTTTTTCTTCATTCTTTTTTTAAATAAATTTATTTATTTTAATTGGAGGTTACTTTACAATATTGTATTGGTTTTGCCATACATCAACATGAATCTGCCACAGGTATACACATGTTCCCCATCCTGAATCCCCCTCCCTCCTCCTTCCCCATACCATCCCTCTGGGTCGTCCCAGTGCACCAGCCCCAAAATGGTAGATACCAGAGAAAGATTCAGAAGCAGAACATTTTTTTTCCACTTTAAGAAAAGGATATCTAGGTATGATGGATGATAATTCAAGTTCATAATTAGTAAGTCACTGAAAAGACATTGCATTCATTCACATATCATTAGGTTAGAAAATATAAAAGGATACACTCAAGTTATCGAAATGGTCAAGAATCAACATTTTACAGGCTTATTTTGTCCCAAACTATTACCATGTGAGTTGATACATGAAACAATTTTAGTGTTCACATTGGGCCAAACATAAAGTACCCATGAGCAGTAGAAACCAAAACATTTTAAAGCTAAAAGTAGGCACAATATTTGGACACTGCTGCTACTGCTGCTAAGTCGCTTCAGTCATGTCTGAATCTGTGCAACCCCAGAGACAGCAGCCCACGAGGCTCCCCTGTCTCTGGGATTCTCCAGGCAAGAACACTGGAGTGGGTTTTCATTTCTTTCTCCAATGCATGAAAATGAAAAGTGAAAGTGGAGTCGCTCAGTCGTGTCCCACTCTTGCGACCTTATGGACTGCAGCCTACCAGGCTCCTCCTTCTGTGGGATTTGCCAGGCAAGAGTACTGGAGTAGGTTGCCATTGCCCTCTCAAAATTTGGACACAATTTTATTTGTCAAAAACAGTGGCTACTATACCAAACATTAAAATACGATGCCAGATCCTCTCAAGGAAATATAAATACTAGTATTGTTACTTTCCAATTTTATGAGAACTCTACAGAAGCCAGAAGTTAGAAATTTATGACTGTCAATACTTTCTTTGGATAGTTCTAGTATAGTATATAGTTACAGATAGTTTTGTCTAGAAGACTGGCAAAGTGTTTATGGAATAAACACTGTACTCTAGTTGCCATAAATCAACAAAATGCCAATAGTCTCCTATGGACATATAGAAAAAATGGCAATTTTGAGGAAAGGGTGCTTCTAAAGTTTTTCTCTTGGAGGCAGCCATGTTTGTTTGTTTGTTTCACATTACTAGAAAGACTAAGTATTGTGGTTAGGATTATTATAATTCCTACAACTAACCTTCCACTTAGGCACAGTTCCATGTTCCCACGCTATTTTCCCTCTGTCCACCATGCTGGCTTTGGTACTCCATGGTCAACTTTCTCTTTTGGTCTTCCTTCTTTATAGTGCAGCGGTTTGGTGGTGCTGTCCATTGAGTAGGTAGACCACCAACTCATAGGTGGCCATCATAATGGCTGTGTTTGGAATCTGTCTCACCAGATAAGTTGTGAGACCATGGTAAAGAGACCCAGAGCCTTCTTCTTGAACGAGCAAAGATAAAGTCTGAAAAAAGGATCTATATTTTGTTCCTTCTTCACAGTGTCTTGTTCTCACAACTTCATGTGGATATGCTATACTTGTGGCACACGGTTTTGAGCTAGCATCATTCCCAGAAAATCTGACACTTCTTTATAGACTCTTCTTCATTTTCCATTGTAGAAGCAATCATGTTCCAGTAGTTCTTGCTTCATATTTTCTTAAATAGCAAAATGGATGAGTCTCTGATATCCCAGGATATGAAGCAGACATTCTCCTATGAAATCCTCTAAGTCCATCTGTCTGATACACTTCAGGGGCACACTGGAAAGCGCCATTCGCTTTTCCCCCACGGATCCTTGCATCAATCTATAATCAAGTTTTTACAAGCCAAATGGGGTTGGTCTCTGTAATTGTTGTAAAACGAGGTTTAAGTTAGTCCATGCAGGAAGTGACCCGCGGATGGGGAGCATGAGATGACATGATTTCACTCTTTTCTCAGAGAGAAATGTACAGTGAATGCCTGGCACTGCAGCTGAAATCATGTGTACCTGGGAAGGATCAGGATCAAATAAACAATTCAACTTTTCCTTGTGGTTTGAATAAGCAGCAAATTATATTGCTCTGGAAGGGGCCACCACCACCAAATTGAGGCCTAATCCTCTAAACAGGGAACCAAGGCCCTCCTTTTTACAAGATCACCTTTAGACAATGGAGAGGTCCAGGAGACACTACGCCATTGACCCTGGCTCCGGCCGTGGTGCTCAGCTGAACTGCAGAGATACAAGGTGTCACAGAAGATGACTGCAGCCGTTTTCACAACTTCCAGTGGACATGTCAGAATGGCTCCCACTGCACCACCACATTCTCCGGCCAACAGGTGCACCAGCCTGTACTTCTGGCTCCTCCTCTCTCCAGCGTGTCCTCCAGGCACTGAGGCGGGACTCCGATGCGGCCACCAGGCTTCGGCCGCAGCTTCTGCTCGGCCTGGAGCATTGGGCGCCCCAGGGATGGCGAGGGGCGCGAACGGAGACTCTGCTGCCGCCTGCCCGCAGCGCTGCAGCCGCCGCCTCCCACTCTGGCCCCACGCTCAGCACCTGTACAAGAGGGCTGTTTATTTTAGTATTTACAAAATTCTCTTGATGGGAAACATTTAAATTCCCTGGAAGAATGTAAAAGACACCTGAAACAGTTCTTTACTTTAAAAGTTTAAGGAAAATTTTGGGAGAGTAGTATTATAAAGTTACCTGAAAAATGGCAGAAGGTGGGACAAAATTGTGAAGAAATGGTTCAAAACAGTTCTTTGTGAAAATGAAATATATGTTTTAAAAATTTTTACTCTAAATGAAAATGGAATATGTGTCTAGTTTTGCCTTACTTTTTGATCAACTCAGTACAATTGGCTCAATTTATTAAGTTAAACACATAATCTTAAAATAACTTAGTTTCACTCTCTCGTGTCCTATGTTCTCTAAATTTCTTCATATGTTAAAACATAATCATAGTATTGCAAATCCTGGCATAATGGAATAAGTCTCTAAATTATATTTTGTTTTGTTCTACTTTCTTTTCTTTTCAGTGGTATTTAGAAAAGGTTTCAGGCTTTAGAGAGAAGAGATCTGAGTTTAAATCCTACCTCTTCAAATAAACTTGTAATTTTAGTTAATAACCACACTATATATGTTTTAAAAATTTTTACTCTAAATGAAAATGGAATATGTGTCTAGTTTTGCCTTACTTTTTGATCAACTCAGTACAATTGGCTCAATTTATTAAGTTAAACACATAATCTTAAAATAACTTAGTTTCACTCTCTCGTGTCCTATGTTCTCTAAATTTCTTCATATGTTAAAACATAATCATAGTATTGCAAATCCTGGCATAATGGAATAAGTCTCTAAATTATATTTTGTTTTGTTCTACTTTCTTTTCTTTTCAGTGGTATTTAGAAAAGGTTTCAGGCTTTAGAGAGAAGAGATCTGAGTTTAAATCCTACCTCTTCAAATAAACTTGTAATTTTAGTTAATAACCACACTAAGTTTCTTTAAACTACAAAATTTAAATTAAAATAGTACCAAATGTGAACTAAAGACTGGCACTTACTGTCTGGCTCTATAAGGATTAAGTCACCAGCCAGTGCAGTCACTGACCTTCAATACCCCCTGAAAGGAGTTCTGGGTGGAGGTCAAGAGTGAGATACTCTGTACTCCGGGGAAAATCGACAGAACAGACCTTCAGATACTTAGATATTTTCGGGAAATTTTATGAGCCCAGTTTCTTGAATCTTCCAATGACCTTCCCCTGCCTCACTGGTACAGTCGTTCAGAGCTATATGAGAGGTTGCCTCCCAGGTTATAGTCTTCAGTAAACTCCTAATACAACTTCACAACTCACACATTGCACATTTATTTTAGTCCATGCAATCTTGTACCAATGTTATGCCCTCTAGAAGTGGAAACATTTATGAAGCCTCTGATGTATAGAAAGTCTTCAGGAAATGGTAGCCTACTGGATGCTTAGGGCTGGTGCACTGGGATGACCCAGAGGGATGGTACAGGGAGGGAGGAGGAAGGGGGGCTCGGGATGGGAAACATGTGTCTACCTGTGGCAGATTCATGTTAATGTATGGCAAAACCAAAACAATATTGTAAAGTAATTAACCTCTAATTAAAAGAAATAAATTTATATTAAAAAATAAAAAGATATCTCTAATGTAGTAAATGCAATTGTCTATGTTTAGGAAATAAAATAATGGAAATTCTTAGAACATTTTCTAATACAGGATATTCTAAACTGTCTTTAAAAGTGGTTTTGTGGAATTGAGCTGCAGGAGTTGCTTGTGTCTAGGTTTGATGCAAGATACAGCTTGCTTGGGGCTGGTGCACTGGGATGACCCAGAGAGATGGTATGGGGACAGAGGTGGGAGGGGGGTTCACAATTGGGAATATGGGTACACCTGTGGCAGACACATGTTGATGTATGGCAAAACTAATACAGTATTGTAAAGTAAAATAAAGTAAAAAAAAAGTGGTTTTGTGAAGCAGAGTACTTACCTAAATGGATCAATAATCCCTATAATATATTTGGTTTAACTATAAATTATTTCAAGATATATACATTCTAAATAATGAATTTTATATAGAATTTTGGCAACAGGAGAGGCAACAAGAAAAACAAAGATGGAAATTTGAGGCCAAAACACCAGAAGCCCACATCTCTGAGATTGGAGGGTCCCCTGCCTTGTAGTGGTGAGGACATGAAGAGTAGAGAGAGTTCGCCTCACACTTGACCCTCTATAGTAACACTGGAAGAGGAGAGAAAGGCAGAGGCCAGAAAGAGCACATCATTCATCCCCACCCACATGGCCCTTGCTCCTCAAAGAGCTTGAGACAGAGGCAAACACAATATGGCAAAGACTTGAATACAACCACTCTAGTCTAGTTGTAGGATGGGCCTGAGATGCCAAGGAGATGTTCTAGTTCACAGGCAAATGGGACCTTTCATAAGACAGGAAATATTAATAGAAAAGCATTAAGAAATCAAGTATATTTGAAACACAATTTCTAAACAAAGTTATCAATGCCTAGGACAGGTAGAAGCCACTTGTGGTGTTAATTCATTTTGTAGTTTTTGCTTCTAGATGCTAATTTATTACTGCAATTATGTATACTTGATCTTATAAATTTTTAAGTTTTAGTTTCCATGGCCCTTGCTCCTCAAAGAGCTTGAGACAGAGGCAAACACAATATGACAAAGACTTGAATACAACCACTCTAGTCTAGTTGTAGGATGGGCCTGAGATGCCAAGGAGATGTTCACAGGCAAATGGGACCTTTCATAAGACAGGAAATATTAATAGAAAAGCATTAAGAAATCAAGTATATTTGAAACACAATTTCTAAACAAAGTTATCAATGCCTAGGACAGGTAGAAGCCACTTGTGGTGTTAATTCATTTTGTAGTTTTTGCTTCTAGATGCTAATTTATTACTGCAATTATGTATACTTGATCTTATAAATTTTTAAGTTTTAGTTTCCACTGACCAGATTGGATGATCACATCTTTTATTCCCAGCACGACTCTGAATACTTCCTACTAAGTTCTAAACTTAGTAGACCATTACTATTGTTGTTCAGTTACAAAATCGTGTCTGACTCTGCAGCCCCACAGACTGCAACATGCCAGGCTTTCCTGTCCTTCACCATCTCCTGGAATTTACTCAACTTCTTGTCCATTGAGTCAGTGATGCTATCCAAACATCTTATCCTCTGCTGCCCTCTTCTCCTTTGACCTTCAATATTTCCTAGTACCAGGATCTTTCCCTATGAGTTGGCTGTTTTCACGAGGTGGCTACAGTATTATAATTTCATTATCAGCCTTTTCAATGACTATTTGAAGTTGAATTCCTGTAGGATGACTGATTTGAACTCTTGCTATCAAGAGACTCTCAAGAGTCTTCTCTAGCATCACAATTTGAAAGCATTGATTCTTTTGTGCTCAACCTTTTTTATGGTCCAGGTCTCACATCCATACATGACTACTGGAAAAACCAGAGTTTTGAATATATGGACCATTATCAGCAAAGTTTTCTTCCAAGGAGCAAGCATCTTTTAATTTCATGGCTCCAATCACCATCTGCAGTGATTTTAGAGCCCAAGAAAATAAAATTTGTAACTGTTTCCATTTTTTCCCTTTCTATTTGCCATAAAATGATAAGATCAGATGCAGTGATCTTAGTTTTTGAATTGTGAGCTTTAAGTCAGCTTTTTTGCTCTCCTCTTTCACCTTCATCAAGAGGCACTTTAGTTCCTCTTCACTTTCTGACATTAGAGTGATGTCTTCTGAATATGTGAGGTTGTTGATATTTCCCCTGGCAAATGTGATTCCACCTGGTGAGTCATCTAGCCTGGCATTTTATGTGATGTACTCTGCATAGAAGTTAAATAAACAGGATGACAATATACAGCCTTACCATACTCTACGAATTTTGAACCAGTCATTTGTTCCATGTAAAGTTCTAACCATTGTTTCTTGACTTGCATAGAAGTTTCTCAAGAGACAGAAAAGGTTGGATCATATTCCCATATCTTTAAGAATTTTTCAGTTTGTTGTGATCCACACAGTCAAAGGCTTTAATGTTGTCAATGAAGCAGATGTAGATTTTTTTTTTCTGGAATTCCTTTGCTTTTTTATGATCCAATGATGGTTGGCAATTTGATCTCTAATTCTTCTCCCTTTTCTAAATCCAGCTTGTGCATTTAGAAATTCTCATGTCACATATTGCTAAAGCCTACCTTGAATGATTTTGATCATAACCTTACTAGCATGGGAAATGAATGATTTAGGGTAGTTTGAACATTTTTTGGCACTGCACTTTTTTGGAATTGGAATTAACATTGGTCTTTTCCAGTCCTGTGGCCACTTCTGACCACCACTGCATGCTGACAAATGCATGTGTTTTTGTCAATAAAATATTAATTTTTATAGTAATTTATCATTAACAACTTTACTGAATCACATTGTTTTTACTTTTAGAGCCCATATCCACCCAGGATACTCTTATGTTACCAACATTCCTCTATCTCAGGACTATGGAGACTGGAAAAAAATACAAGACAGATTTGTGATTCAAACTCTAGCTACCAGTCAGCCCATCTCTGATTTTCTATTCACACCTGAGTTGTCTTTTGAGAACTCAAACATTAGGACTTGGCTTTGTTCTAATTTTGCACTTCTTTTTAGATTATCCAGAAAGAATCATTCTTTTTTTTTTTTTAAACCATTGTGTGTTTCACTTATCCTTGAATTTAAAACGAAAGTAAAACATTTTTTTCAATGACTTCACCCTAGTTCTGGGTAATAGGCAAAGATTCTGTAGATACTTATTAATAGATTCCTTGTCTCTCACTGGTATTTATTCTCGACAGTGGTGTGTCTATAAATACCTGATGAAACATTCTTGCTTCTTTTATTTCCTTCACTCTGTTCTTCTTTTAGGAAAAAACAGACTTGCCTTTTTTTTTCTATATAAGTTGTAAATAATAATATGGTGCAAAAAGATGAAATAAACATTTGGAATTCAAAAAGAAAGCAATAATCAATGGAAATTTAGCTGTGCAACTTTCCTTTTGGGTACTAAATTCACGTAAAATTTGTTCTGCTGCTGTTGGTGAAGAAAAGAAAACATTACTGTCTACTTACCACAGTGTCATGTATGGGAACCATGAATGATTCTAGAAGTCCAAAGTATTAGAAGTGTATATGTGCCATCTGTATTATAAGTATTATATAAATATAGACTATATATATTGCCAACACAGGAGATATAAAAGACACAGATTTGATCCCTGGGTCAGAAGATCCTCTAGAGAACATGACAAGCCACTCTAATATTTCTACTTGAAGAATACCATGGACAGAGTAGCCTGGCAGGCTATGTAGGGTCTCATGAAGAGTCAGACACGACTAATGTGACTAGCATGCATGAACTCTTTGGACGCAGATGACTTTGAAGTTCTACAAAATGCATTCAATAGTATTTAAATGGGAAGATAGATTCCAGTTAATATCTGGTTTTCAGCCACCTGAGACCAAACTGAATTTTACATGCAGAGAGGATTTTCAAGTTATATTCATTGCTGAGGATTTCAATTTACTTTTTACTATACACTAGTCATTTGTGCTCCATGAACTTCAAGTAATAAAGAGAACTATTATATCCACATTTTCCCATTATGTTAATTATTAGTTGCACATATTACCAAATCAAATTTCTTGTTCTCAGACCTAGAGTTTTACTCTTTCTACAAAATCTGAACTAAAGATCATTTTTACAGAGCGTTTCCACAACTGGGTAGGGTAAGTAAAATTATTAACTTTGTAGCAATGCAGCTTACCCTTTCATTGCTCTTGTGCATTCTAAATTTCATTGTGTGAATTATCTGTTGTTGCAAAACAAAATAACACAAGATATGACCACCTAAAAAAAGCATTCATTATCTCTCAGTTTCTGTGGTGCAGGACTTAGTTTAAACCTCTATTTAAAGATTTTTCATGATGCTGGATTCAAACTTTTAACCAAGACTTTAGTCTCATCTGAAGACTCAACTGGTAGAGAGGATGTTTTCTCAACATGCTAGCTGGCTTCTTTCAGACTGAGCCAGTAAGAGGGTAAGAAAGTGCACCCAGAATAAAAGCTACATTAGTTTTGTAACTTCATCTCTATTGTAAGTGACAAACCATCACGTTTATGCATTTTAATTTTTTAGGAGTCACTATATTCAAGTTTTTTCATGCTGTTCATGGGGTTCTCAAGGTAAGAATACTAAAGTGGTTTGCCATTCCCTTCTCCAGAAGCTGAGCACAAAAAAAATTGATATTTTTGAACTGTGGTGTTGGAGAAGACTTTTGAGAGTCCCTTGGACAGCAAGGAGACCCAACCACTCCATCCTAAAGGAAATCAGTCCTGAATATTCATTGGAAGTACTCATGCTGAAGCTGAAACTCCAATACTTTGGCCACCTGATGTGAAGAACTGACTAATTGGAAAAGGTCCTGATGCTGGGAAAGATTGAAGGTAGGGTAGGGGGAGGAAAAGGGGATGGCAGAGAGAATGAGATGGTTGGATGGCATCACTGACTCAATGGACATGAGTTTGAGTAAACTCTGGGAATTGGTGACGGATAGGGAGACTTGGCATGCTGCATCCAGTCAATGGGATTACAAAGAGTCGGACAATACTGAGCAACTGAACAGAACTGAACTGAACTGAATTGATATTCAGGCCATATTAAATTAGAAAAAATTGCACAAAGTCATCAATACCAGGTAAGGGCATGATTGAGGACCACATTAGAGGCTATCAATGACATCCGGGAAAATGGGAAACATGCTTGTATTATATATAAGATATTTCTAAAGCATAGCATTTAGTTTGAAATCTAAAATTATTAAAGTAAAATGTAACAGAATTGAATTTGA
>SJYC01053581.1:0-20186 GCA_006408675.1 Madoqua kirkii | reverse complement strand
GGCAGAAGGAGAAGGGGACGACAGAGGATGAGATGGCTGGATGGCATCACGGACTCAATGGACATAAGTTTGAGTGAACTCCGGTATTTGGTGATGGACAGTGAGGCCTGGCGTTCTGCAATTCATGGGGTCACAAAGAGTCGGATATAACTGAGTGACTGAACTGAACTGAATGGAACTCTATGACATAATCTAATTTTTTCATGTTTAGTTTTAAGCCAGCTTTTTCACTCTTCTCCTTCACTTTCATCAGAAGGCTCTTTAGTACCTCTCTGCTTTTTTGCCATTAAAGTGGTACCATCTGCATGGTGACACTAGTGGTAAAGAACTCGCCTGGTAATGCAAGATTTACAAAAGACTCAATTTTATTCCTTAGGTGGGAAGGTCCCCTGGAGGAGGGGATGGAAATCCACTTCAGTATTTTTGCCTAGAGAATCTCATGGGTAGAGGAACCTTGTTTGCTACAGTCAATAGAGTTTCAAAGGTTCAGGCATGACTGAAGCAACTTAGCATGCACACACATTTGAATATCTGAGGTTGTTGACATTTCTCCTAGCAATCTTGATACCAGCTTGTGATTCATCCAGTTTTGCACTTTGTATGAGGTACTCTACATAGAAGTTAAATAAGCAGGGTGATATTAGACATGCTCGACATGCTCCTTTTCCAATTTTGAACCAGTCATTTTTTCCATGTCCTATTCTAATTGTTGCTTTTTAACCTGCATACTGGTTTCTTAGGAGGGAAGTAAGGTGCTCTGGTATTTCCATCTCGTTAAGAATTTTCGACAGCTTGTTATGATCCACACAATGAAAGACTTTAGCATAGTCAAAGAAACAGAAGTAGATGTTTTTCTAGAATCCTCTTGCTTTTTCTATGATCCAGAGGATGTTGGAAATTTGATTTTTGGGTTCCTCTGCCTTTTCAAAATTGTACTTGAAGATTTGGAAGCTTTTCATTGGGAAGTAAGGTGCTCTGGTATTTCCATCTCGTTAAGAATTTTCGACAGCTTGTTATGATCCACACAATGAAAGACTTTAGCATAGTCAAAGAAACAGAAGTAGATGTTTTTCTAGAATCCTCTTGCTTTTTCTATGATCCAGAGGATGTTGGAAATTTGATTTTTGGGTTCCTCTGCCTTTTCAAAATTGTACTTGAAGATTTGGAAGCTTTTCATTCACACATTGTTGAAATCTAGCTTGAAGGATTTGGGACATTACCTTGCTAGTATGTGTAATGAGTGCAATTGTGTGGCAGTTTGAACATTATTTGGTGTGGTCCTTCTTTGAGACTGGAATGAAAACTAACTTTTTCCAGCTCTGTGGTCACTAGTGAGTTTTCTAAATTTGCTGGCATATTGAGTGCAACACTTTCACAGCATCATCTTTTAGGACTTGAAATAGCTTAGCTGAAATTCCATCACCTCCACTAGCTTTGTTCATGGTAATGCTTCTTAATGCCCACTTGCCTTCACACTGCAGGGTGTCTGGCTCCTGGTTGATTAATCACACCATCATGGTTATCTGGGTCATTAAGGCTTTTTTATACAGTTCTTATGTGTATTCTTGCCACCTATTTTTAATCTCTTCTGCTTCTCTTAGGTCTTTGCTGTTTCTGTCCTTTATTGTACCCATCTTTGAATAAAATGTTCCTTTAGTGTCTAATTTTCTTGAAGAAATCTCTAGCTTTTCCCATTCTGCTGTTTTTGTCTATTTCTTTGCATTGGGCTTCTCTAGTGGTTCAGACAGTAAAGTGTGTCTTTACCTTTTGGCAATTATATTGAAGGTAAATGAATTAAACTCTTTACTAAGGGCCATGGAATTACTCAGTGAATAAATAAACAACACCCAACTACATACTGTCTAAGGAGACTCACTCATAATAACATTCCTATATGAAAAGCCCTCAGCTATCTGCACACTCAATGGTAAAAAATGAAAAATTTTTAACTAAGACCTGAAACAAGGGATGAATTCCTTTCTTATCACTTCTAGTCAACATGGTACTGGAAGCGCTAGACAAACAATTAGACAAGGTTTTGGCAATTATATTGAAGGTAAATGAATTAAACTCTTTACTAAGGGCCATGGAATTACTCAGTGAATAAATAAACAACACCCAACTACATACTGTCTAAGGAGACTCACTCATAATAACATTCCTATATGAAAAGCCCTCAGCTATCTGCACACTCAATGGTAAAAAATGAAAAATTTTTAACTAAGACCTGAAACAAGGGATGAATTCCTTTCTTATCACTTCTAGTCAACATGGTACTGGAAGTACTAGACAAACAATTAGACAAGGAAAAAAAAAAAAACAGTTGACACTCCAATTGAAAAGGAAGATGTAAAATTATTTCTGATTGTGGGTGACATAACTTTATATATAGAAAACAAAATTCTGCACTACACACACTTTTTAGAGCTAAAAAAACAAATTTAATCAAGCTGCATATTGCAAAATCAACATAAATATATCAGCTGTCTTTGTATACACTAACAAAAATCAAATTGAAAAGGACACAGGGAAATTATCCTATTTACAATGGCATCTAAAGAAAACAAAACAAAATACTAGGAGATAAACTTAACCAAGGTAGTGAACGACTTATTCACTGAAAACTTCAAAGCACTGCTGGAAGAAAAGAGACAGATATCAATGAAAAGATATTCCATGTCCCAGGATTATAAAATTTAATATTATTAAGTTGTCTATACAATCCAAATCAACCTTCAGACTCTTTCAAATTCCACTCAGTCTTTATCAACATTCTAATATTTTTGTAGCAATGGGAAAAATCAAATATTTATATGGAATAAACAAAGGACCCCAAATATCCAAAACAATCTTGAAAATGAAGAATAGAGACCTCACTCTTCTTGACCTGAAGACATACCATTATATTATAATAAATAAGGCAATATATCCCAGAATAAAGACAGGCACATAGACCAAAGTCTGTTTAGTCCATCCTAAAGGAAATCAGTCCTGAATATTCATTGCAAAGACTGATGCTGATGCTGAAGCTGAAGCTCCGATACTTTGCCACCTGATGCAAAGAACTGACTCATTGGAAAAGAACCTGATGATGGGAAAGATTGAAGGCAGGAGGAGAAGGGGAAGACAGGGGATGAAATGGCATCACTGACTCAATGGACATGCGTTTGAGGAAGCTCTGACAGTTGGTGACAGACAGGGAAGCCTGGCATGCTGCAGTCCATGGGGTTTCAGAATTGGACATGACTAGCAACTCAACTGAACTGATGGAGATTCCCAACAAAATTAAAAATAGAACTGTCAAACAGAGTCAGCAATCCCATTGTTGAGTATTTATATAAAAGAATAAGATACATTTTGATCCCTATGCTTATTGCATCATTGTTCACAAGAACCAAGAGACGGAAACAATCTATATGTACTTCAACATATGAATGAATAAATAAAATACATTATATAGATAAAATACACATAAAATGGAATATTATTTGACTTTAAAATGAGGGAGTCCTACCATATGCTACTACATAGGTGAATCTTGAGAACATTATGCTAAATGAAGTAAACTACTTACAAAGGGACAAATATGATTCCACTCATATGAGATATCTAAATTAGTCAAAATTACAGACACAAAAGTAGAATGGTGGTTGCTAGGGCTTGTGGGGACAGGCTAACAGAAGTTGCTGTGCAAATAAGCAGAGGCTTTCACTCAGGCAAGATGAAAAAATTCTAGAGCTCTGCTGCACAGCCACACAAGTATAGTTAACAATATTGCACTGTACACTTAAAACTTGGTCAGTGAGCAGATTATGCGACTTATAATTATTTATCACAAACTAAAAGTAAACAAATCATGGTGGTGGTTTAGTCACTCAGTTGTGTCCTATTCTTGCGACCCCATGGGCAGGAGTGCACTGGGCTCCTCTGTCCATCGGATTTCCCAGGCAAGAAAACTGGAGTGGGTTGCCATTTCCTTCTCCAGGACATCTTCCAAACCCAGGAATTGAAAACAGGCCTCCAGACTTGCAGGTGGATTTTTTTACTGACTGAGCTCTGAGGGAAGCCCCAAATAAAGCATATAATTATGTTAAAATAATAAATTTATTGCAAAAACTTTGAACAAAGATGTGGAAAACCTCCACAATGGAAATGATGAAAGATAACTAAGGGAAATTAAAATAAGATCTTCATAAGTGTAGAAAGATCCTGTATTTATATGTTGGAAATTTCAATAGTATTACAATGTCAGTTTTCCCCAACTCTATCTAAATAGTCAATATAATTCCAATAGAAGTTGTGTTGCTATTCTGAATTTTTTCTATATATGCTGATAACTATAAAGTGCAATTAGCATATAAAATTTCCTCTGTGTATATTTAAATATTAAACATTTAAAACTCACAAATGATACAAATAAAATTAATTTTGTTGAGCTGCACTAGTTGTGTCAGACATAACAGTGGGAGTGGAACACTGTATGATCACTTATTTTTATAATATTTGATTTTGTGACACTAGAATATATTATTAAAAAATTTAGAATAGCAGTTATATTCTATCATTCTAGAAATATTAGTTGTGTCTCTACAAGAATACTAGTTATAGAGAAATATTCACCCATGTATTGCTCTATTTCATGGAATTAAGCCATGAATGTTATGGAAGATGCTGGTTCTAATTTAGGGGGAAATTACTTAGGAGTTTGTTTCAGTAGGAACTTACATAAGAAGATAAGAATTGTGCACTCTTTCAAATCCAGTTGGAGAAAACAAAATTTGAGAACCACAGTATCTGTCAGTTAAGCAGGAAGGGAACATAGTTTCAAATTTTGTTAGAAAAATGAACTGGACGAGAAAAGTTTCTTGTCTCTTAGGAATCATGCTGGAGGAGTGAGGGTACTCTTTCAGAATCATTTGAGGGAAAAAGTCAATGTAGGAAAAACAAAGACACCACAGTTGCACTGTGCACACATATCAGAACAACCAAATAATTCAAGTCAAGGAGATTATTTAGTTCTGGACTTTAATTTGCAGTGAAACAAATTTTCTGTATTTTATCTGTCTAGATAGTAGTATATCAGGGCAACTAGGTTTCTGGTTATTTTCAAATACTTCCCTTGGAAGGTAAATGGTGGCTAATTTATTGACTGAAATTTTAAGTCTGCATGGTGTGATATAATTACTAGCTATGCATGGCTATCTAAATCAATTAAAGTGAAGTAAAATTAAAAATTAATTTCCTCACTTGCACTAGTCACATTTCAAGTGCTTAAGATCTTCATGTGGCTAGTGGCTATAGCAGAGCACAGATGTGGAAGACTTTCATCAATGCAGAAAATTCCATGGGACTGTAGCGACTTTAAGGATCCGATCCTATATATGATATTGCAATGGGTAATAAGAGTCTCGAATCATGCTGAAATTATTAAAGAACTTCAGTGTATCTCAAGCCTTCTTTCCTCTAGCAGATACCTACAGATGGTCCTTGTTTAATGACCAGTGCCAGTGCATGAAGTTTTCTTTACTATGAGAATTCACAATTTCTGGTTTTCAGAATAACATGGGAAGATACCAAACCAAACCAAACAAAACAAAACAACTCTGGTTTATCTGTGGAGAAGAGTCTGACATAGTGCCCAGACATTAGTGTTCTTAAAATCTATTCTAACTCTGGTAAACAGCTAGAATTGAGTCATTTTTAGAGTTGCACATCAGCCCATCCATACCCTATGAATCTGAAACCCTAGGAAGAGGGACCAACAATTTGTAGTTTTAAAAATCATTGCTTTTCTACTTCCCTTGCTATCCAAAACATTTGCTTTTTTTTTTTTTTACTTCCCTTGCTATCCAAAACATTTGCTTTTTTTTTTTTTTTACCATCTCTTCAAAATGTACCTGTGATTTTGAGAAAACACTGTTCACCTACTTGTCCATGCAAATCTCATTTAGCTGCCTTTTAAAAAAATTTTATTTTTACTTTATTCTACTTAACAATACTATATTGGTTTTGCCATATATTGACATGCTGCTTTTAAAATTACATCTTCTGTTCATATCCACAATTCATTTTTTTAAAAAAACCCTGATTAAGCCGTTGATTTTTATCTTATTTTCTCCTGCTAATTGTATTACTGAATATTAAAGATGTACATACTTTTAAAAATATACACTTCAGAAGCTTTTAAGTTTAATTAGGTCTCATTTGTTTATTTTTGCTTTTATTTCCAATATTCTGGGAGGTGGGTCACAGAGGATCCTGTTGTGATGTATGCCGGAGGGTGTTTTGCCTATGTTGTCCTCTAGGAGTTTTATAGTTTCTGGTCTTACATGTAGATCTTTAATCCATTTTGAGTTTATTTTTGTGTATGGTGTTAGAAAGTATTTTAGTTTCATTCTTTTATAAGTGGTTGGCCAGTTTTCCTAGCACCATTTGTTAAAGAGATTGTCTTTAATCCATTGTATATTCTTGCTTCCTTTGTCAAAGATAAAGTGTCCATAGGTGCAGTGGATTTATCTCTGGGCTTTCTATTTTGTTCCATTGATCTATATTTCTGTTCTGTGACAGTATCATTCTGCTTTCATGACTGTGGCTTTGTAGTAGAGCCTGAAGTCAGGCCCGGTGATTCCTCCAGTTCCATTCTTCTTTCTCAAGATTGTTTGTCTATTCCAGTTTTTTTGTATTTCCATACAAATTATGAAATTATTTGTTCTATCTCTGTGAAAAATACCATTGGTAGCTTGATAGGGATTGCATTGAATCTATAAAGTTCTTTGGGTAATATGCTCATTTTCATGGGACCTAATTAAAATTAAAAGCTTCTGCACAACAAAGGAAACTATAAGCGAGGTGAAAAGACAGCCTTCTGAATGGGAGAAAATAATAGCAAATAAAGCAACTGACAATCAATTAATCTCAAAAATATACAAGCAATTCCTGCAGCTTATTTCCAGAAAAATAAATGACTCCATAAAACGGGCCAAAGAAATACAGACATTTCTCCAAAGAAGACATATAGATGGCTAATAAACACATGAAAAGATGCTCAACATCACTCATTATCAGAGAAATGCAAATCAAAACCACAATGACGTACCATTTTATGCCAATCAGAATGGCTGTGATCCAATAGTCACAAGCAATAAATCCTGGAGAGGGGGTGGAGAAAAGGAACCCCTCTTACACTGTTGCTGGGAATGCAAACTAGTACAATCACTAGGGAGAACAGTGTGGAGATTCCTTAAAACACTGGAAATAGAACTGCCTAATGACCTAGCAATCCCACGGCTGGGCATATACACCGAGGAAACCAGAACTGAAAGAGACACATTGCAGCACTGTTTATAATAGTAAGGACATGGAAGCAACCTAGATGTCTATCAGCAGATGAATGGATAAGAAAGCTGTGGTACATATACACAATGGAATATTCAGTTCAGTTCAGTCGCTCAGTCATGTGCGACTCTTTGCGACCCTATGAATCGCAGCACGCCAGGCCTCCCTGTCCATCACCAACTCCCAGAGTTCACTTACTGCATCCATCGAGTCAGTGATACCATCCAGGAATCTCATCCTCTGTCGTCCCCTTCTTCTCCTGCCCCCAATCCTTCCCAGCATCAGTCTTTTCCAATGAGTCAACTCTTCACATGAGGTGGCTAAAGTACTGGACTTTCAGCTTTAGCATCATTCTTTCCAAAGAAATCCCAGGGCTGATCTCCTTCAGAATGGACTGGTTGGATCTCCTTGCAGTCCAAGAGACTTTCAAGAGTCTTCTCCAACACCAAGTTCAAAAGCATCAACTTTGGTGCTCAGCCTTTTTCACAGTCCAACTCTCACATCCATACATGACTACTGGAAAAACCATAGCCTTGGCTAGACGAACCTCTGCTTATGAATATGCTATCTAATTTGGTCATAACTTTTTTTCCAAGGAGTAAGCATGTTTTAATTTCATGGCTGCAATCACCATCTGCAGTGATTTTGGAGCCCCCCAAAATAAAGCCTGACACTGTTTCCACTGTTTCTCCATCTATTTCCCATGGAGTGATGGGACCAGATGCCATAATTTTTGTTTTCTGAATGTTGAGCTTTAAGCCATGGCAAAACCAATGCAATATTGTAAAGTAACCTTCAATTAAAATAAAAAAAAAAACTTAAAAAAGAAAGCAAAAAATAAATAAATAAAAATATGCACTGAAAGAGAAATTCCCCATGTCAATAGGTACCCAATATGCTACTGGAGAACAGTGGAGAAATAAATCCAGAAAGAATGAAGGGATGGAGCCAAAGCAAAAACAATACCCAGCTATGGATGTGACTGATGATAGAAGAAACATTCAATGCCATAAAGAGCAATATTGCATAGGAACCTGGAATGTGAGGTCCATGAATCAAGGCAAATTGGAAGTGGTGAAACAGGAGATGGCAAGAGTGAACGTCGACATTCTAGGAATCAGCGAACTAAAATTGACTGGAATGGGTGAATGTAACTCAGATGACCAATATATCTACTACTGTGGGCAGGAATTCCTCAGAAGAAATGGAATAGTCATCATGGTCAGCAAAAGAGTCTGAAATGCAGTACTTGGAGGCAGTCTCAACAAAAACAGAATGAGCTCTTTTCATTTCCAAGGCAAACCATTCAATATCACAGTTATCCAAGTCTATGCCCCCACCAGTAACGGTGAAGAAGTTGAAGTTGAATGATTCTATGAATACTTACAAGACCTTTTAGAACCTACACCCATAAAAGAAGTCCTTTTCATTACAGGAGACTGGAATGCTAAAGTAGGAATTCAAGAAACACCTGGAGTAACAGGAAAATTTGAACTTGGAATAAGGAATGAAGCAGGGGAAAGACTAATAGAGTTTTGCCAAGAGAACTCACTGGTCATAGTAAACACCCTCTTCCAACAACAAAAGAGAAGACTCTACACATAGACATCACCAGATGGTCAACACTGAAATAAGATTGATTATATTTTTTGCAGCCAAAGATGGAGAAGCTCTATACAGTCAGCAAAAACAAGACCGGGAGCTTACTGTGGCTCAGATCATTAGCTCCTTATCGTAAAACTCAGACTTAAACTGAAGAAAGTAGGGAAAACTACTAGACCAAACTACTATGACCTAAATCAAATCCATTATGATTATACAGTGGAAGTGAGAAATAGATTTAACGGACTAGATCTGATAGATAGAGTGCCTGATGAACTATGGACTGAGGTTCATGATATTGTACAGCAGACAGGGATCAAGAACATCCCCACTGAAAAAGAAATTCAACAAAATGGCTCTTTGGGGAGGCCTTACAAATAGCTGTGAAAAGAAGAGAAGCAAATAGCAAAGGAGAAAAGGAAAGATATAAGCATCTGAATGCAGAGTTCCAAAAAATAACAAGAAGAGATAGGAAAGTCTTTCTCAACAATCAGTGCAAAGAAATAGAGGAAAACAACAGAATGGGAAAGACTAGATATCTCTTCAAGAAAATTAGAGACACCAAGGGAACACTTCATGCAAAGATGGGCTCGATAAAGGACAGAAATGGTCTGGACCTAACAGAAGCAGACGATATTAAGAAGAGGTGGCAAGCATACACAGAAGAACTGCACAAAACAGATCTTCACGACCAAGATAATCACGATGGTATGATAACTCACCTAGAGCCAGACATCCTGGAATTTGAAGTCAATAAAAAAAAAACTTAAAAAAGAAAGCAAAAAATAAATAAATAAAAATATGCACTGAAAGAGAAATTCCCCATGTCAATAGGTACCCAATATGCTACTGGAGAACAGTGGAGAAATAAATCCAGAAAGAATGAAGGGATGGAGCCAAAGCAAAAACAATACCCAGCTATGGATGTGACTGATGATAGAAGAAACATTCAATGCCATAAAGAGCAATATTGCATAGGAACCTGGAATGTGAGGTCCATGAATCAAGGCAAATTGGAAGTGGTGAAACAGGAGATGGCAAGAGTGAACGTCGACATTCTAGGAATCAGCGAACTAAAATTGACTGGAATGGGTGAATGTAACTCAGATGACCAATATATCTACTACTGTGGGCAGGAATTCCTCAGAAGAAATGGAGTAGTCATCATGGTCAGCAAAAGAGTCTGAAATGCAGTACTTGGAGGCAGTCTCAACAAAAACAGAATGAGCTCTTTTCATTTCCAAGGCAAACCATTCAATATCACAGTTATCCAAGTCTATGCCCCCACCAGTAACGGTGAAGAAGCTGAAGTTGAATGATTCTATGAATACTTACAAGACCTTTTAGAACCTACACCCATAAAAGAAGTCCTTTTCATTACAGGAGACTGGAATGCTAAAGTAGGAATTCAAGAAACACCTGGAGTAACAGGAAAATTTGAACTTGGAATAAGGAATGAAGCAGGGGAAAGACTAATAGAGTTTTGCCAAGAGAACTCACTGGTCATAGTAAACACCCTCTTCCAACAAAAAAAGAGAAGACTCTACACATAGACATCACCAGATGGTCAACACTGAAATAAGATTGATTATATTTTTTGCAGCCAAAGATGGAGAAGCTCTATACAGTCAGCAAAAACAAGACCGGGAGCTTACTGTGGCTCAGATCATTAGCTCCTTATCGTAAAACTCAGACTTAAACTGAAGAAAGTAGGGAAAACTACTAGACCAAACTACTATGACCTAAATCAAATCCATTATGATTATACAGTGGAAGTGAGAAATAGATTTAACGGACTAGATCTGATAGATAGAGTGCCTGATGAACTATGGACTGAGGTTCATGATATTGTACAGCAGACAGGGATCAAGAACATCCCCACTGAAAAAGAAATTCAACAAAATGGCTCTTTGGGGAGGCCTTACAAATAGCTGTGAAAAGAAGAGAAGCAAATAGCAAAGGAGAAAAGGAAAGATATAAGCATCTGAATGCAGAGTTCCAAAAAATAACAAGAAGAGATAGGAAAGTCTTTCTCAACAATCAGTGCAAAGAAATAGAGGAAAACAACAGAATGGGAAAGACTAGATATCTCTTCAAGAAAATTAGAGACACCAAGGGAACACTTCATGCAAAGATGGGCTCGATAAAGGACAGAAATGGTCTGGACCTAACAGAAGCAGACGATATTAAGAAGAGGTGGCAAGCATACACAGAAGAACTGCACAAAACAGATCTTCACGACCAAGATAATCACGATGGTATGATAACTCACCTAGAGCCAGACATCCTGGAATTTGAAGTCAAGTGGACCTTAGAAAGCATCACTACAAACAAAGCTATGGAGGTGATGGTATTCCAGTTAAGCTATTTCAACTCCTGAAAGATGATGCTGTGAAAGTGTTGTGCTCAATATGGCAGCGAATTTGGAAAACTCAGCAGTGGCCACAGGACTGAAAAAGGTCAGTTTTCATTCCAATCCCAAAGATATGTAAAGCCAAATAATCTCAAACTACTGCACAATTGTACTCATCTCACATGCTATTAAAGTAATGCTCAAAATTCTCCAAGCCAGACTTCAGCAATATGTAAACAATGAATTTCCAGATGTTCAAGCTGGTTTTAGGAAAGGTAGAGGAACCAGAGATCCAATTGCCAACATCCACTGGATCATTGAAAAAGCAAGAGAGTTCCAGAAAACATCTATTTCTGCTTTATTGACTATGCCAAAGCCTTTGACTGTGTGGATCACAATAAACTGTGGAAAATTCTGAAAGAGATGGGAATATCAGACCACCTGACTTGCCTCTTGAGAAACCTATATGCAGGTCAGGGAGCAACAGTTAGAACAGACATGGCACAACAGACTGGTTCCAAATAGGAAAAGGAGTACATCGAGGCTGTATATTGTCTTCCTGCTTATTTAACTTAAATGCAGAGTACATCATGAAAAGTGCTGGGCTGGAGGAAGCGCAAGCTGGAATCAAGATTGCTGGAAGAACCACTCTTATGGCAGAAATTGAAGAAGAACTAAATAGCCTTTTGATGAAAATGAAATTGGAGAGTGAAAAAGTTGTCTTAAAGCTCAACATTCAGAAAACTAAGATCATGCCATCTAGTCCCATCACTTCATGGGAAATAGATGGAGAAACAGTGGAAACAGTGTTTATTTTTGGAGAGGCCCCAAATTCACTGCAGATGGTGCCTGCAGCCATGAAATCAAAAGACGCTTACTCCTTGCCAGAAAAATTATGACCAACCTAGATATCATATCAAAAAGCAGAGACATTACTTTTCCCAGAACAGTCCGTTTAGTCAAAGCTATGGTTTTTCCAGTAGTCATGTATGAATGTGAGAGTTGGACTGTGAAGAAAGAAGGCTGAGCACTGAAAAATGGGTGCTTTTGAACTGTAGTGTCAGAGAAGACTCTTGAGAGTCCCTTGGACTGCAAGTAGATCCAGCCAGTCCATTCTAAATGAGGGCAGCCCTGGGTGTTCATGGAAGGAATGATGGTGAAGCTGAAACTCCTGTACTTTGGCCACCTCATGGGAAGAGTTTAGTCACTGGAAGGGATTCTGATGCTGGGAGGGATTAGGGGCAGGAAGAGAAGCAGACGACAGAGGATGAGATGGGTGGATGGAATCACCGACTCGATGAACATGAGTTTGAGTGAACTCTGGGAATTGGTGATGGACAAGGAAGCCTGGCATGCTGTGATTCATGGGGTTGCAAAGTTTCGAACATGACTGAGCTACTGAACCTACCTGAATAATTTTATCTTATATGTAACTATATATTGTTTATATTTTATCATATTTTTGAAGAAAGTTGAATTTGTTTTGTATTTTGTGATTTATTATATCAGTTCAGTTTAGTTCAGTTGCTCAGTTGTGTCTGACTCTTTGTGACTCCATGGACTGAAGCTCACCAGGCTTTCCTGTCCATCATCAGCTTCTGGAGTATGCTCAATTTTATGTCCATCCAGTCAGTCATACCAACCAACCATTTCATCCTCTATTGTCCCCTTCTCCTCCTGCCTTCACTCTTTCCCAGAATCAGGGTCTTTTCCAGTGAGTCAATCCTTTTCATCCAGTGGCCAAACAGTTGGAGCTGCAGCTTCAGCCTCAGTCCTTCCGATAAATATTCAAGACTGATTTCCTTTAAGCATGACTGTCTTGATCACCTTGTAATCTGAGGGGCTCTCAAGAGTTCTCCAACACTACAGTTCAACAACATCAATTCTTTGGTGCTCAGCCTTCTCTATGGTCCAACACTCACATCCATACATGACTACTGAAAACCATAGCTTTGACTAGAAGGACCTCTGTGGGCAAAATATATGGTATATAAGTTTGTCACAGTTTTATTTCCAAGGAGCTAATGTCTTTTAGGGGCTTCCCTGGTGGCTCAGAGGTTAAAGCGCCTGCCTCCAATGCGGGAGACCCGGGTTCGATCCCTGGGTTGGGAAGATCCCCTGGAGAAGGAAATGGTAACCCACTCCAGTATTCTTGCCTGGAAAATCCCATGGATGGAGAAGCCTGGTAGGCTACAGTCCATGGGGTCGCAAAGAGTCGGACACGACTGAGCGACTTCACTTCACTTCGATGTCTTTTAAGTTCTTGGCTACAGTCACTGTATGCAGTGATTTTGGAGCCCAAGAAAATAAAGTCTGTCTCCCTTCCCATTGTTTCCCCATCTATTTGTCATGAAGTGCTGGAACTGGATGCCATGATCTTAGTTTTTTGAATGCTGAGTTTTAAGCTAGGTTTTTTACTCTTTTCTTTCACTTTCATAAAAAGGCTGTTTAGTTCTTCTTTGCTTTCTTCCTCTGGAGTGGTGTCATCTGCATAACTAAGATTATTAACATTTCTCCCAGTAATCTTGACTCCAGCTTGTGCTTCATCCATCCCATCATTTCCCATGATATACTCTGCATATAAGTTAAATGAGCAAGGTGAAAATATACGACTTTGACATACTCCTTTCCCAGTTTGGAACCAGTCTGTTGTTCCATATCCAGTTCTAACTGTAGCTTCTTGACAGTCATAAAGTTTTCTTAGGGGGCAGGTAAGGTGGTCTGAAGAATTTTTCAGTTTGTTGTGATCCACAGAATCAAAGGCTTTGACATAGTTGATGAAGCATAAGTAGATGGTTTTTGAAATCTTCTTGCTTTTTCTATCATTCAATGGATATTGGCAATTTGATCTCTGGTTCCTCTGCCTTTTAAAATGCACCTTGGCATCTGGAAGTTCTTGGTTCATGTACTGTTGAAGCCTACCTTGAAGAATTTTTAACATTACTTTGCTAGAGTGTGAGATGAGAGCAATGGCACAATAGTTTGAATATCTTTTGACACTGTTTTCTTTGGAATTGGAACAAAGCCAGACCTTTTCCAGTCCTGCGGCCACTGCTGAATTATCCAAATACACTGGCATATTGAATGTAGCACTTTAACAGCATCATCTTTTAAAATTAAAATAGCTTAGCTCATATTCCATTACCTCTACAGCTTTGTTCATAGTGATGCTTCCTGAAGCCCACTTGATTTCACACTCCAGGATGTCTGGCTCCAGGTGAATGATCACACCATTATGGTTATCTGGGTCACTAAGATATTTTTTGAATAGTTTTTCTGTGTGTGTGTGTGTGTGTGTGTGTGTGTGTGTGTTTTGCCATCTCTTAACATCTTCTTCTGTCAGGTCCATAACATTTCTGTCTGCTATTGTGCCCATATTTGTGTAAAATATTCCCTTGGTAGCTCTAATTTACTTGAAGAAATCTCCAGTCTTTCTCATTCTATGGTTTTCCTCTATTTCTTTGCAGTGATCACTTAGGAGGGCTTTCTTATCTCTCATTTCTATATTTGGAACTCTGCATTCAGATGTATATATATCTTTCCTTTTCTTTTTTGCCTTTTATTTCTCTTCTTTTTTCAGCTATTTGTAAGGCCTCCCCAGATATCCATTTTGCCTCTTCACATTTCTTTTTCTTGGGGATGGTTTTGATCACCATCTCCTGTACAGTG
The DNA here is from genome assembly GCA_006408675.1 of Madoqua kirkii. Taxonomy (NCBI): domain Eukaryota; kingdom Metazoa; phylum Chordata; class Mammalia; order Artiodactyla; family Bovidae; genus Madoqua; species Madoqua kirkii. The sequence continues at coordinate 5,227 of SJYC01053581.1, read as the reverse complement.
TTACAAACCTCCATTCATATTTCTTCAGGCACACTCTGTCTATCAGCTCTAATCCCTTGAATCTATTTGTCACTTCCACTGTACAGTAATAAGAGATTTAATTTAAGTCATATCTGAATGGTCTAGTCGTTTCCCCAAGAAGTTTGCATATTTGAAAGAGTCATCTATGACAATCTTCTCCATAATAGTGTCTTCAATTTCTCTTTACTAAAATTGAAGGATCTGAATCTTAAGAATTTATCTATCTGTTCTCCAAAATGATATTACACATTTTAAACTTATTTTTGATCATATCTATCAGTCAGATTTAATACATATTATCAATAGCAACAAGTATAATTAAACATTTAATCTACTTAAAATTTATTTTTGTGTATAGTGAAGGTAAGTTTCTTGTCTTGTTATATCCTTAGTTGGTTAGTTATTTGTGCTGGCATCATCTATTAAATTAACCTTCCTTTCCCCCAATTAAATGAATTGATTTCTGTGCTGTATAGTACATTTACATATACCTTGGAGAAGGAAATGGCAACCTACTCCAGTATTCTTCCCTGTAAAATCCCATGGATAGAGGAGTCTGGCAGGCTACAGTCCATGGGGGTCACAAAGAATCAGACATAACTAAGCTGCTAACTGGAGAAGGCAATGGCACCCCACTCCAGTACTCTTGCCTGGAAAATCCCATGGATGGGGGAACCTGGTAGGCTGCAGTCCATGGGGTCACGAATAATCAGACACAACTGAGTGACTTCGCTTTCAGTTTTCACTTTCATGCATTGGAGAAGGAAATGGCAACCCACTCCAGTGTTCTTGCCTGGAGAATCCCAGGGATGAGGGACCCTGGTGGGCTGCCATGTCTGGGGTGGAACAAAGTCAGACATGACTGAAGCGACTTAGCAGCAGCAGCAGCAGCAGCAGCAGCAGCAACAGCAGCAGCAGCAAGCTACTAACATACACATACTCACACACACATACATATATAAGAAAACATTGTTTTGGATCTCAATATCCATTGATATATTTTCTCTTTCCAAGGTTGTGTTTTAATCATTTAAAGAGATTTCATTATATTTTATTATATATTTCATATTATATTACCTGACTCATAAATTCTCCTTCCATTTTTTAAAAATATTCCAGATTTATTGACTATTGTCAGTAGTTTATCTATATATGGACTTTGCTATTATATTATCTTTATCACCATTGGAAAGCCATTACAATTTAATTGCATTTATATACTAATCTGAGAGTGTTTCATTCCAAGAATAAGTCATTTTATTTATTTATTTTTAATATAAATTGTTTATTTTAATTTGAGGTTAATTACTTTACAATATTGATTCCAGCAAAAGAATATGTCATTAAAAATTGTTCAGATCTAATTTTATACCACTAAAAATATTTTATTGTCACTTCAAGTGAACGACAATGGACTCAGTTTCAGATATGGCACCTCTTTGCTTACTGAGGCAGAACCTTTCTTCCTGATCCCCACAGTGACTGCAAAATGTTGACCTAAAACCAATACATGTTAGACATTTCCCCATGAAAGATGGCCTTATGTGGGAGTTGGTATTTGAGGTCTGCCTCCATGGTCAGCCATGTGCAAGTTCTCACATGACAAAGGAAGAAGATCATTTTCACTGAGAGAAGAGGAAATTTGGAGGACATCAGTGAACAAGCAGCCCATCATTGTTTGTTTGTTTTTGCTTTTAATTGTCCGAGACCTTAGGAAAGGAGTCTTTCTTCTTCCTATTGGGCTCTGATATCATCACAGTGCATGAGAACTACCTCTCCTGGTTTCCCAACTCTAATTAAGGTTTCTTTTTACTAATTTTTTTACACACTCTACCCTTCTGGATTCTTAACTGAGACACTCTTGGAATAAAAAAGTCATTACCAGGAGAAAAGCAAATAGAAGTTTAATAGCTTGTAAACCTTCAATATACATGGGAGAAGACCAGGAAAACTGAATAACTCTGCCAAATGACTCAAGCTACTACCTAAGTAACATCTCCAGCTGAAGACAAAAGGTGTTAAGTGATGATGGGTAGGGGTTGAAGATTAACCCTATCTAAAACAATCAAGATGATACTGATCAGACCATTGACGACCAGTTTCAAGATGAGTGTCAGAGCTGTTGTTCAGCTGCTAAGTAGTGTTCAACTCTTTGAGATTCTATGGACTGCAGCATGCCCGGCTTCCCTGTCCCTCACCATCTCCCAGAATTTGTTCAGACTTATGTCCATTGAGTAAATGATGCCATTCAATGATCTCATCCTCTCTTGCCCTCTTCCCTCCTGCCCTCAATCTTTTTTAGCATCAGAATCTTTTCCTAATCAGCTCTTTACATCAAGTGACCAAAGTATTGGAGCTTCAGCTTTTGCATCAGTCCTTCCAGTGAATTTTCATGGCTGATCTCTTTTAGAATTGGTCTCCTTTCAGTCCAAGGAACTCTCAATAGTTTGCTCCATCATCACAGTTTAAAAGCATTAGTTCTTCATTACCTCAGCCTTCTTTATGGTCCAACACTCAAACCCATATGTGACTACTGGAGAAACCATACCTTTGACTAGAAGGACCTTTGCTGGCAAAGTGATTTCTCTGCTTTTTAATACACTGTCTAGGTTTGTCAAAGCTTTTTTTCCAAGGAGCAAACATCTTTTAATTCCATGGCTACAGTCACCATGCAAGATAATTTTGGAGCCTGAGAAATTAAAGTCTTTTATTGTTTCCATTTTCTCCCCATCTATTTGCCATGAAGTGATGGGACAAGATACCATGATCTCTGTTTTTTCAATGTTGAGCTTTAACCAGCTTTTTCACTCTCTTCTTTCACCTTCATCAAGAGGCTCTTTAGTTCCTCTTCACTTTCTGCTATTAAAGTGGTGTCATCTGCATATCTGCGGGTGTTGATATTTTTCCTGGCCATCTTGACTCCAGCTTGTAATTAAACCAGCTCAACCTTTCACATGGTGTACTCTGCATAAGATTAAATAAACGGTGACAATATACAGCCTTGACATGTTTCTTTCACAATTTTGAGCCAGTCCATTGTTCCATGTCTGGTTGTCACTGTTGCTTCTTGAACTGTATACATGTTTCTCAGGAGGAAGGTAAGGTGTTCTGGTATTCTCATCTCTTTAAAAATTTTACAGTTTGTTGTGATCTACACAGTCAAATGATTTAGCATAGTCAATAAAGCAGAAATGGATGATTTTCTGAAATTCAATTGCTTTTTTAAGGACCCAGCAGATGTTGGCAATTTGATCTTTGGCTCTTCTGCCTTTTCTATATCCAACTTGTACATCTGGAAGTTCTCAGTTTATGTACTGTTGAAGCCTAGCTTGAAGGATTGTGAACATTATTTTGCTTGCATGTGAAGTGAATGTAATGGGCAGTAGTTTGAATATTCTTTGGCATTTCCCTTTTTGGGAATTGGAATAAAAACTGACTTTTTTTCAGTCCTGTGGCCACTGCTGACTTTTCCAAATTTGCTGCCATATTAAATGCAGCACGGTAATAGCATCACCTTTTGGGATTTGAAATAGCTCTGTTTCAATTCAGTCACTTCCACGAGCTTTGTTTGTGGTAATGTTTCATAAGGCCAACTTGACTTCACATTCCAAGATGGCTGGCTCTAAGTGAGTGATCACACCGTCATGTTTATCTGGGTTATTGAGACCTTTTTTGAACAGTTCTGTGTATTCTTGACACCTCTTCTTAATATCTTCTTTTTCTATTAGAAACAGAGCTGATTGTGTTGTTTCTCCATGAGGTCTCCTCCCTCAACCTATAAATGCCCACTGATTATCAGTTGGGGGAGTTAGTTTTGGAGCACCACCACTGGTGCTCTCCTGCTCTCTGATGACCAGCATTCTACCTCACCTCTTTAATGGTTTTTGATCAAAGATGCCACTTTTTGTTACATTTTCATTGTTTTCTAAGTAGATTACACTTTTATTTTATATTTTATCCTTGATGTATAATTTTTAGCAATTTATTTCATAAGTCCCTCATATTTAAAAACTTCTTTTCATCATTTTTATTTTCAATTTTATTGAATAAACATAATTTTATTGTTTACAAGCATTCAGCCTGCAAACATTCTTAAATTTTCTAATTGTTGAGTTTTTTTTTTTTTTGCTTTGTTTTGTTTCTGTTAACATTGTGAAGAAGGAAACATAATTTTTCTCCTACCTTTCTAGGTTCTTGGCTGAGACACCCTCCCCATAATAAAAAAGACATATTAAGAATTGAATAGCAAACAGATGTTCTGTTTGTTTGTTTTGTATTTACACTTTTTATTTTGTACTGGAGTATAGTCAGTTAACAATGCTGTGATAGTTTCAGGCAAACAGCTGAAAGACTCAGTAATATATATATATACATATATATATATACACACATATATATATATATATCTCCATTCTCCCCCAAACTACCCTCCTATCCAGGCTGTCACATAATATTGAGCAGAATTCCTTGCTGTATATAGTAGGTCTTTGTTGGTTATCCATTTTTAATATAACAGTCAAGAAGAATTTTAATGGCATGTAAATCTTCTGTATATATATGAAATGTCCAGGAAAACTGAACAACTCCCAGACGTGGCCCAAGTCATCACCTTAAATAATAACTCCAGATAAAGACAAAAGAATGCGTTTGGTATAGATGTGTCTATGGAGAAGGGGGCAGTTACTAGAAGCTACCAAGCAAAGCACTGTAAAGAGAATAAAATTTTTATGCAGATTAAAGTACTTGCTTTCATTGACAAGAATTTCTAGACAGTTAAATTAATTCTTCTCTTCCTGGTACATAGAGGGAGACACTGTTATAAATGAAGATTTTCCTTAAAAATGTAAATGTTTCTCACAAAAAGGTAACTTCTACTTAGTTTAGAAAGCTTTTTCTGTATCTGTACTTTCTTTGAATAACTAGCTAAAAATAATATTTATGCCAGACTCATATTTTAGGATGGCAATTTCTGCCTTCTCTTTAATGCCCAGGCTTAATTGTCATAAAAGTTATGCAAACATGACCATCATTATCATAAGGAAAGAATCTTATTTTTTTTATTTTCAATAGATTTTTAAATACATGTACATATGCATATATGTGTCATTCCATTTATGTTTATGATGGTATAATTATATTAACTTGCATATTAGCTTGAAACAATTTGTCAGATGCTTTCTAGATTTTTCTTTTTCATTTTAACAGG
>SJYC01053574.1:0-19445 GCA_006408675.1 Madoqua kirkii | reverse complement strand
CAATAAAATAATGGTTAAAACTCACTTGCACAATATGTTGTGTCAGGGCATTTCATAAGCAGCAATACTATGAGCATGCTAATGTACTACTATGCATCTGTAGTTTAATACTATCTTGAAAGTGAAACTGTTAGTTATTCAGTCATGTCCAACTCTTTGTGACTCCATGGACTGTAGCCCGCAGGTTCCTGTGTCTACAGAATTTTCCAGGCAAGGACACTGAAGTGGGTTGCCATTCCCTTCACCAAAGGACCTTCACATCCCAGGATTTGAACCTGGGTCTCCTGCATTACAGGCAGATTTCTTACTGCCTGAGCTACTAGAGAAGTCTCAATACAATCTTAGCAAGCTGTTACAGAGAGCAAATGGAAATATCTGCATAAAGTGACCTAATATTTTACCTATTATTAGGTTTATTATTATTCTTATTGCTCTTACCTGTTTCATAAGGTGGGATCCATAACGCAGACATGAAGTTTAGATGTTATGGTTAATTTATATACTTTCTGTATTTCAGAGAAATTTTTGTACAACTGACAAAACATCTTTATTTATATCTTCTCTTTACTACCAGATCATTTTATAAATAAAAGTGATCACTACTCAAAGAGATTATTTTACCTAAGTTCTGTGAATTGATTTAAAACTCAGATTTTCATCACTCATATCCTGGTATTTCCAAGGCATATATGTATCTCTGTTTTATGAAAATCATGATAAAGGATGTACTGGAGGGATAAATAAATTTTCTCAAAATATTTAAAACATAGATATATAATGTATATAGAATCATAAATATATTGTATGTATATAGAGGTTAGTAGATAGAGGTTTTTTTTAATAAATACAGATTAGTATATAGATATTTCTTGCATTGTCCTTCTGGTGAACAAGGCAAAGAAATAGAGAAAAACAGTAGAATGAGAAAGACTAGATATCTCTTCAAAACAATTGGCAATATCAAGGAAACATTTCATGCAATGATGGACACAGTAAAGGACCGAAATGGTATTGACCTAATATAAGCAGAAGATATGAAGAAGAGGTAGCAAGAATACACAGAAGAACTATACAAAAAAAAAAGTTCTTATGACCCAGATAACCACGGTGGTGTGATCATTTCCCTAGAACCAGATATTTTGGAATGTGAAGTCAAGTGGGCCTTAGGAAGCATCACTTAGAACAAAGCTAGTGGAGATGATATAATTCCAGTTGAGCTATTTCAAATCCTAAAAGATGATGCTGTGAAAGTGCTGTACTCAATATACCAGCAAATATGGAAAACTCAGCAGTGGCCACAGGAGTAGAAAAAGTCAGTTTTCATTCTAATCCCAAAGAAGGGCAATGCCAAAAAAATGTTCAAGCTATCACCCAATTACACTCATTTCACATGCAATAAAAGTAATTCTCAAAATTCTCCAAGCCAGGCTTCAACAGTATGTGAACTGTGAACTTCCAAATGTTTAAGCCAGATTTAGAAAAGGCAGTGGAACCAGAAATCAAATTGCCAACATCCATCAGGATCATAGAAAAATCATCCAGAAAAGCTTCTACTGCTTCATTGACTATGCTAAATCCTTTGACTGTGTGGCTCACAAGAAACTGTGGACAATTCTTAAAGAGATGGAAATATCTGACCTGTCTCCTGAGAAATCGGTATGCAGGACAAGAAGGAGCAAGTAGAACTGAATACGGAACAACAGACTGGTTCCAAATTGGGAAAGGAGTGTGTCAAGAGTGTATGTTGTCACCCTGCTTATTTAACTTATGTGCAGAGTATATCACGCAAAAGCTGGGCTGGATGAAGAACAAAACTGGAATCAAGATAGCTGGGAGAAACATCAATAACCTCAGATATGCATATGATATCACTCTTGCAGCAGAAAGCCAAGAGGAACTAAAGAGCCTCTTAATGAAGGTGAAAGAGAGTGAAAAAGTTGGCTTAAAACTCAACATTCAAAAAACTAAGATAATGGCATCTCATCCCATCACTTAATTGCAAATAGATTGGGGATATAATGACAGACTTTAAACTCTTGTGCTCGAAACTGCAGCCATGAAATTAAAATTTCTCCCTGGAAGAAAAGCTATGCCTTACCTAGAAAGTGAAGTGGCTCAGTCATGTCTGACTCTTTGCAACTCCATGGACTGTAGCCTACCAGGCTCCTCAGTCCATGGAATTTTCCAAGCAAGAATGCTGGAGTGGGTTGCCATTTCCTTCTTCAAGGGATCTTCCAGACCCAGCAATTGAACCTGGGTCTCCTGCATTGCAGGCAGATGCCTTACTGTCTGAGCCATCAGGGAAGCATGACTTACCTAGACAGCATATTAAAAGGCAGAGACATCAATTGGTTGACAAAGGTCTGTATAGTCAAAGTTTGCTTTAGTCAGTAGTCATGTATGGATGTGAGAGCTGGACCATAAAGAAGACTGAACACTGAAGAACTGATGATTTCAGACTGTGATGTTGAAGAAGACTCTTGAGAGTTCTTTGGATTTCAAGGAGATCAAACGGGTCATTCCTAAAGGAAATCAATCCTGAATATTCATTTGAAGTACTGATGCTGTAGCTGAAGCTCTAATACTTTGGCCACCTGATGTGAAGAGCCGACTCATTAGAAAAGACCCTGATGCTGGGAAAGACTGAAGGCAGGAGGAGAAGGGGATAACAAAGGCCAATATAGTTGGATGGCAACACTGACTCAACGACATGACTCTGAGCAAGCTTTGGGGTATGGTGAAGGACAGGGAAGCCTGGTGTACTGCAGTCCATGGGGCTGCCAAAGAGTCGGATGTGACCTAGCTAGACACATAGCATAGATATATGCGCTTTCTAGGTCGCACAGTAGTAAAGAATCTGCCTGCAAATGCGGTAGACTCAAGAGATGCATGTTCAATCCCTGGCTTGGTTGAGAAGATCCCCTGGAGTAGGAAATGGGATCCAAATCCAGCATTCTTGCCTGGAAAATTGCATGGACAGAGGAGCATGGCAGCCTGAAGTTCATGGGGCCATAAAGAGTTAGGCATGACTGTATACACATACAGACACACACACACACACCCAAACACACAACACACATATAGATATATAAAACAGAGATGCTTTATGACATATTTAATAGAATTTATATATTTAGCATAGTTTTTTAGAATTTAGGGCTTCCCTGGTAGTTCAGTTGGAAAAGAATCCGACTGCAATACAGGAGAACCAGGTTTGATTCCTAGGTCGGGGAAATCCACTGGAGAAGGGATGGGTTACCCATTCCAGTATTCTTGGGCTTCCATTGTGGCTCAGCTGGTAAATAATCCATCTGCAATGAAGGAGACCTGGGTTCAGTCCCTGTGTTGAGAAGATTGCCTGGAGAAGGGAAAGGCTGTCCACTCCAGTTTCTGGCCTGGAGAATTCCATGGACTGTATAGTCCATGGGGTCATAAACAGTCGGATACAACTGAGAGACTTTCACTTTCACTACAGTCTTCAATGTACTATACACTATGAAGTGGTTATTATTATCATATTTTAACATTTAAAATATTAATTTTAATTGGAAGCTAATTACTTTACAATATTGTGGTGGTTTTTGCTATACATTGACATGAATCAGCCATGGGTGTACATGTGTCCCCCATCCCAAACCCCCCCTTCCACCTCCCTCCCCATCCCATCCTTCTCGGTTGTCCCAGTGCACCAGCTTTGAGTGCCCTGTCTCATGCATCAAACTTGGACTTGTGATCTATTTCACATATGGTAATATACATGTTTCAATACTATTTTGTCCTTTTTTTTTCTCACTCTGGCTACCAACCTACCTCTTTCATTCTCACTCTAATACAAAACTCATTTGATAAATCACTTTTCTTTGTTGAAGTATTTTGAAACCTTTCTGAGACATAGTACTTCATTCATTTCAGAATATATCTTTAAGACATATGGACATTTCAACGTCTTAAAAGCCTATGACTATTTTCTTGTATAACCACAATGTAATATACTAAACAATGTCTAGATCTTGCTCAAATTTCTTCTCTGCTGTGGTTTGAAAGTTTTTATGCCCACAAATTTCGTAAGTTAAATACTAACCCCCAAAGGCAATGGTAGCAGGTGAGGCCTTTGGGAAGTCACTAGGTCATGAAGGTGGAGCCTCATGGTGTCATTAGTGCTCTTCTAACTGGTGACACCACAGAGCTCCCACCATCTCCCTTCACATGAGAATGCAGTGAGCTCTGAGACCAGAAAGAAAACCTCACCCAACCATGCTGTCATCATGATTGTGGGCTTCCAGCTTCAGGCTGTGAGAATAAATTTTTTCTTGTTTAGAAGCCACCCAATTTGTGGTGTTTTGCTATAGCAACCCAAACAGACTACAGCAAACACTGATCACATCATCTCAATATACCAAAAACCCTCCAGTGACTCCCACTTATTAGAAATAGTCTATAATCCCTGCCACTGTCTAGAAAGCACTGTTTGATCTATATATTGTCTCTCCCTCCAATTCACCTTGATCTGTTTTTCTTCCTCAGATGCCTTCAGAGACAGTGGTCTCCCTTCAGTCACTAGACCTGAATTATCCAGTATGACAGATACTAGTTACATGTGACTATTGATCACTTAAAATGGGATATCATATTTTCCATATTCTAATCTATGTGTATTTGTTCTCTAATTGTAAAATACATAGCACAATTCAAAAGTGGTTTAAAAATGAATGTAAAAGATCTCATTAATTTTGTCATTGTTAATATTCATAGTGCTATTATTTTGGATATATTAAATAAATGGAAACAGAAATAAATAATGTAATTAACAACTTCATTTTTACTTTTTAAATGTAGCTTTTTGAAAAATTAAAATTATGCATCATATTATTTCTGTTATTTGAATATTCTATTATTTCCAGTGGACAGCATAGTTCTAGAAAAGATTAAACTTACTTCTATTTTATAAACTTTCCTTTTTCTTTTTAACTGATGTCTCTTGAATATTTTCTCACCAAATTGTCTCTTGACTGTCTTATCATTTCCAAGATCTCATTCAACTTAAACTTCTTTATAGTGATCAAGCCTGGATGAAATCTACCAGCTTCCTACACCATGATATTTGCTTTTTATAGTATTTATTCAATTTATTTCTTAGCCCTTACAATTCCTTGAAATTCTTATTATTTTGGTCACATACAAGTTCTTTGAAGAGAAGCATTGCTTGTATTGTCAGACAGAACTGTGAGAAACGTTTCTGTTGTTTATAAACTAGCCAGTCTGTGGTATGCTTTTTATAGCATTTGAAAAAACTAAGGCACTCCTTATTTCAAAAAGTCTTTTTATTATAGGCCATTTGAATCAGAATCAAAATAAGACTTACTCACTGAATTTTGTTATCTTGTCTCTAAAATTGTTTCAATCTAGGGCAGTCTGTTCTCACTTGTTTTCATGACATTGAAAAAGGCTAGCTGTTTTACAGAATGCCCTACCTTATTAAGCTGTTGGCTTCTTGCACTGTGTTCTTGTTTGTATTATTCTATTATGGAAATAAGCACTGACTGCTTAAATATAATTTGTTTGTGAGGGGTTGCTTGTGCAAGAATCTTACTGATATTGCTGTGAAATGAGTATTGTACCATACACATCTAACATTTGTCCATCTCAAATTTAGTGACTGGGAATATCCATGGAGAGAGGAACCTGGTGGGCTACAGTCAATAGGGTCTTTTTTTTCTCATCTTGTTATTATTTCAATTAGTACTATTTTTTATATAGGAATGTATATATATTCCATAAATACAAATCTGATTTTATCTTTTTATTAAAATATATTATTTGATAGCTAGTCTATTTTTTCTCTACAAATTTGTGATTTCATTTTCATCATATTCTGAATTTCATTATAGACATTCATTTATTTCTACAATTTCTATTCAGTTTTACTGGTCTGTGTATATTCACATATCAATACCATGTTCATTTAATTATGGAAGCTTTTCTTTTTGTTCAGTGACTCATTCATGTCTGACTCTTTGAGATCCCATGGACTGCAACACACCAGGCTTCCCTGTCATTCATCAACCCTTAGAGCTTGTTCAGACTCCTGTCCATTGAGTTGGTGATGCCATCTAACCATCTAAATATTTGACACACTAGCTCCACTGTCACTGGTCTACCACATACTTAAACACACCCATATTGTTTTTCTTAGATCAATGTCTACTGACAAATATTTTGCTTTATATCCATAGAAAATTTTAAATAACATTTTCTACTTAATAAAAATATTATTTCAAAAAATTATATTGAAATTTTTAAATTTTTATTTATTTATTTATTTTTACTTTATTCTACGTTGCAATACTGTATTGGATTTGCCATACATTGACATGAATCAGCCACAGGTGTACATGATCTTCCAATGCCAAAGCCCCCTCCCACATTTGTCCTTCTTTGTCTGGCTTATGTAACTCAGTATGACAATTACTACAGAGCAGAGGGAACTCGACTAAATACAAAGATCCATATGGAAAAAGAATCTAAAAAAAGTGGGTATATTCATATATATAACAGATTTTCTTTGTTGTATACCTGAGACTATCACAACTTGTAAATCAACATTCTAATTAAAAAAAACTGGCAGATTTTAGATATTTATTATTTTCATCCATGAGATTGATGTGTCTTCCAATTTGCTCAGATCTACTTTTACTAATTATGTTAGCAGATATGTCTAGTACGTTGCTAGTTATAATTATCTAATTATCTTGTATTTTTAATATCATTGATGGAAATGACCTTGAAAGTTCTCTTATGTAATATATTCTGTAGACAAACACATATATCTATTTTTCATGTTATCTTAATATCCATTAATGTGCTTTTTTAAATCAAGATTTGATATTTTTTTTCAAAATTTTTGAGTACTTTTAAATACAGTCATACAATTTTTCCTTCAGTTCAGTTCAGTCATTTTGTCATGTCCAGCTCTTTTCAATGCCATGGACTGCACCACACCAGGCTTCCCTGTCCATCAGGGAAGCTTTATCTTCTAGTCCAGTAAGCCTCCTGGAGCTTACTCAGACTCACATCCATTGGGTCAGTGATGTCATTTAACCATCTCATCCTCTGTTGTCCCCTTCTCCTCCTGTCTTCAATCTTTCCCAGTATCAGGGTCTTTTTTTAATGAGTCAGTTCTTTGCATCAGGTAGCCAAAATATTGGAGCTTCAGCCTCAGCATCAGTCCTTCCAATGAATACTGAGGGCCGATTTCCTTTAGGATGGACTGGTTGGATCTCCTTAATGTCCAAGGGACTCTCAAGGATCTTCTCTAGTACCACAGTTCAAAACATCAGTTCTTCATTGCTCAGCTTTATTTATGGTCCAAATCTCACATTCAATCTGATCTTTGTCAGGAAAGTAATGTCTGCTTTTTAATATGCTTTCTAGGTTGGGCATAGCTTTTCTTCCAAGGAGCAAGCGTCTTTTAATTTCATGGCTGCAGTCACCATGGGCAGTGATCTGGGAGCCCAGGAAAATAAAATCTGTCACTGGTGGAGAGTTCTGACAAACTGTGGTCCACTGGAGAAGGGAATAGCAAACCTGAGAACCTCATAAACAGTATAAAAAGTCAAAAAGTTATGACACTGAAAGATGAACTCCCCAGAGTGGTAGGTGCCCAATATGCTGCTGGAGAAAAGTGGAGAAATAACTCCAGAAAGAATGAAGTGATGGGGCCAAAGTGAAAACAACACCCAGTTATTGACCTGACTGGTGATGGAAGTAAAGTCTGATGCTGTAAAAAACAATATTGCATAGGAACCTGAAATGTTAAGTCCATGAATCAAGGTAAATTGGAAGTGGTCAAACAAGAGATGGGAAGAGTGAACATCGACATTCTAGGAGTCAGGAAATTAAAATGGACTGAGATGGGTGAGTTTAATTCAGATGAACTTTATATCTAGTACTGTGGGCAAGCATCCCTTAGAAGAAATGCAGTATCTCTCATAGTCAACAAAAGAGTTTGAAATGCAGTACTTGGGTGCGATGCCAAAAATGACGGAATCATCTCTGTTCATTTCAAAGACAAACCATTCAATATCGCATAATCCAAGTCTATTCTCCAACCACTAATGCAAAAGAAGTTGAACAGTTTTATGAAGACTTACAATACCTTCTAGAAATAACAACAACCACAACAAAAAATGTCCTTTTCATCATAGGTGATTGGAATGCAAAAGTAGGAAGTCAAGAAATACCTGGAGTAACAGGCAAGTTTGGCCTTGGAGTACCAAATGAAACAGTGCAAAAGCTGGACGAGTTTTGCCAAGAGAACACACTGGTCTTAGCAAACACCCTCTTAGAACAACACAGCCATGGACATCACAAGATGGTCAATACCAAAATCAGACTGATTATATGCTTTGCAGCCAAAGATGGAGAAGCTCTATACAATCAGCAAAAACAAGACCAGGAGCTGACTGTGGCTCAGATCATGAACTCTACAGTAAAATTCAAACTTTAATTGAAGTAGGGAAAACCACTAGACCATTCAGGAATGACCTAAATCAAATTTGTTACCATTATACAGTGGAAGTGTCAAATAGTTTCAAGAGATTAGATCTGAAAGGCAGAGTGCTTGAAGAACTATGGATGGAGGTTTGTGACAATGTACAGGAGGCAGTCATCAAGATCATCTCCAAGAGAAAGAAATGTAAAAAGGCAAAATGGCTGTCTGAAGAGGGCTTGCAAATAGCTGAGAAAAAGTAAGTGAAGTGAAGTGAAGTCGCTCAGTCGTGTCCGACTCCTTGTGACCCCGTGGACTGTAGCCCACTAGGCTCCTCCGCCCATGGGATTCTCCAGGCAAGAATACTGGAGTGAGTTGTCATTTCCTTTTCCAGGGGATCTTCCGGACCCAGGGATCGAACCCAGGTCTCCTGCATTGCAGGCAGACGCTTTAACCTTGAGCCACCAGGGAAGCCCTGAGAAAAAGAAATCAAAAGGCAAAGGAGAAAATGAAAGATATACCCATCTGAACGCAGAATTTCAAAGAATAGCATGGAGAGATAAGAAAGCTTTCCTCAGTGATCAGTGCAACAAAATAGACAAAAACAATAGAATGGAAAAGACACTGAGATCTATTCAAGAAAAGTAGAGATATCAAGAGAATATTTCTTGCAATTTTTCCTTTGTTCTACTAGTATGATACATTTTATTAATGTCCATGTGATTTTTAATACACCTCACATGTTTTCTTTAAAAAAATCTTGTTCATTATGTGTTTTCATAAGTGAGATTTATCTGTATTGTTTTTTGCACACAACTATTATAACGTTTGCCATCAACGTTAAAATTGATTCATAAAATGTCATTGAAAATGCTCCTGCTGAAGTTTAACTTCAATAAAGATGAAAATATAAAGGAAGTTGATAGAAAATGTTGCTACTAAATGTTACCTTTGTTAAACTCCTCCATGATTTATCTACTTCCATTATATAAGATCTTATCTGATGAAGTTTCAGTTAATACCTGCTCAAGATAGTAAATATCTAAAAAGCAATATATACATGCTACTCTGTTCCCAAGATACATGTGTTTGTCTTTTTCTATCCTATTTGGATAGCTTGAGGATGCTGTAGAGAAATGATAGAAAGTCAGGTGAAATATGTTATTAACTTTCAGTTCCAACATCATGAAACCTGAAATGTAATTTAGGAATAATTAAGTATCTGATTTGAGGTACAAAATAATCTACCGATATGTCTGGGCACTATTTATTGAGCATTCTTCTGAGAAATTTGGTGTCTAAGAGGCACAGAGATAACCACACACTTAACTTCTCCTTTAAGATTTAGTGTGTAAATTTCCATTCAAACTAAATAATGGGGTTGATGATGCTCTCAGGAATATTACTCCTGGTGTTCCAATGTGCCACAAACTCAGATCTTCTATAAGTCTGAGTATTTTGAAGTTTTGCATCAATTAAAGTGTGAAAAAACAGAAACAAAAACAACCTTCATCCTATCCTAAGTTGAAACATAAAGTGATCTATTTCTTGGAACTTCCATGAAACCTGTCTTAGATATGAAACTGATAACCATTTGATCTTTAAAGCATCTTCACACTTGCAGAATGGACTGTCTTCCATGAAATCCTCAATCAGATTGCCCCATAAAGCAAGGCTAATATGTTATTCCTAGAAAAAGGAGGAAATAAAGAATTAATAAATGTATAAATTCATATATTCATAAATAAAATTTTAAAAACACTCAGGGCCTGATTCATCTGAAGTACAGATGACCCCCTCCTGTAATGTACTGTGAAGGTTTCCCTCCAGAGTCCTCTCCATTCCCTACTACATTAATTAACCAGAGAGAAAGAATCTCAGATGAAACTTTTATATCAGTAAAATATCAGATATTCATTACTGTGTGCAGCTTGATTTTATGTTGGCAGATGAAGGGTTTGTGATCCTTTGAACCATTAAATCGAAAACTTTAAAGTAGTATTAGCTTATGGTAGCACCAGCTGAGAATTTAATTTACTGTATTTTTGGTACATTAGAATCAGTGACATTTGAAAAACAGTCTCAAAAACTTGTCTTAATTCGCTTTCCAGTTGTATCATACATAATATGACATATGTTTTTTCTTGCCCAGTATTTTATTTTTTGAGGAAAATATTACCTTCCTTAAAGATTTTACCCTTTGCTTTCTACTTTAGTTTTTCAATGACAGGGGGAAAAATGTCTTTTAAAATTGGATTAATTTGAATGTGTCCATGGTAAAAACTCAAGAAAATTTACTAGTTAATAGTTTTTATTGCTTATTATTGCTTTTTCATGCAGTTAATGTTCGTATTCTATTGTATAAGGGCTTCACATGTAAAGAAAATTTTAATAAATTTATATTGTAAAATAAGCCATTTACTTACAAATCCGTTCCTTTATTCTTTCTTCAGGAGATATAGAATTGTTTTCATTTAGTTTGTTTCCTCTGTTGATCCGAATGAAAAGTCCCTGTGAGCTTACCTGTGTAGTCACACATTTTGAATTCTCTGCATTTTCTCAGCTATTATGTTGAATTCATCTGTGATTTAAATGACTAAGCCTTGCAACAGTTTTCTTCTTTTCCTCTTTCCAATGTTGGTCTCCAGCTGCTCCTATTGAAGGTTGGCAAGTCTTATGGCAGCCATTGAACAGCAGGGGCAGTGAGCATCCCTCTTTCTGCTTCCTACCTCCCTTCATTGCTCTGATTCTTCAGTGTCTGGTTGAGTAAGCTGTTTTCTACTTACTTCCCCATCACTTTGTGGGCTACTCAAAATGCAATAATGCAGTCTTTGAATTTCTCTTCTGCTTATGCTAGTCATGATTGACTCCTATATTTTGCAACCAAAAATGTGGATTAATATGAGATAATAAATCAGATGTTTCGTGGTTATTGCCGACTATAAATAGAAGTTATAATAATAAATATAAATGATATTATTACCTCAATTTCTAGTGGCCATACCATTTGATATATTGATACAGTTAATAAAAAACAATACAAGGTGTTATAACTTAAAATTTATATTGTCTCATTTTCTTGAATGTAATTATGCCTAGAAATTTTAGTGTAGCTCTTTATAGCCAAATTCAGACTTTAATTAAAGAAAGTACAGAAAATTACTAGACCATTCAGGTATGACCTAAATCAAATCCCTTAGAGGAAGTGACAAATAGATTTAAGGGACTAGATCTGATAGATAGTATGCCTGAACTATGGAATGAGGATCATGACATTGCACAGGAGACAGGAATCAAGACCATCCCCATGGAAAAGAAATGCAAAAAAGCAAAATGGCTGTCTGGGGAGGCCTTACAAATAGCTGTGAAAAGAAGAGAAGTGAAAAGCAAAGGAGAAAAGGAAAGATATAAGCATGTGAATGCAGAGTTCCAAAGAACAGCAAGGAGAGATAAGAAAGCCTTCCCCAGTGATCAATGCAAAGAAATAGAGGGAAACAACAGAATGGGAAAGACTAGAGATCTCTTCAAGAAAATTAGAGATACCAAGGGAATATTTCATGCAAAAATGTGCTCTATAAGGACAGAAATGTTATGGACCTAACAGAAGCAGAAGATATTAAGAAGAGGTGGCAAGAATACACAGAAGAACTGTACAAAAAAGATCTTCACGACCAAGATAATCACGATGGTGTCATCGCTCACCTAGAGCCAGACATCCTGGAATTTGAAGTCAAGTAGGCCTTAGAAAGCATCACTACGAACAAAGCTATTGGAGGTGATTGAATTCCAGTTAAGTTATTTCAAATCCTGAAAGATGATGCTGTGAAAGTGCTGCACTCAATATGTCTGAAAATTTCGAAAACTCAATAGTGGCCGCAGGACTGGAAAAGATCAACTTTCATTCCAATCCCAAAGAAAGGCAATGACAAGAAATGCTCAAAGTACCGCACAATGGCACTCATTTTACATGCTAGTAAAGTAATGCTCAAAATATCCAAGTCAGGCTTCAGCAGTATGGGAACTGTGAACTTCCAGATGTTACAGCTGGTTTTAGAAAAGGCAGAGGAACCAGAGGTCAAATTGCCAACATCCACTGGATCATGGAAAAAGCAAGAGAGTTCCAGAAAAACATCTATTTCTGCTTTATTGACTATGCCAAAGTCTTTGACTATGTGGATCACAATAAACTGGGCAAAATTCTGAGACAGATGGGAATACTAGACCACCTGACCTGCCTCTTAAGAAACCTGCATGCAGGTTAGGAAGCAACAGTTACAACTGGACATGGAACAATAGACTGGTTCCAAGTAGGAAAAGGAGTACTTCAAGGCTGTATATTGTCGCCCTGTTTATTTAACTTCTATGCAGAGTACATAATGAGAAACACAGGACTGGAAGAAGTACAAGCTGGAATCAGGATTGCCGGGAGAAATATCAATAACCTCAGGTATACACATGATGACACCTTTATGGAAGAAAGTGAAGAGGGAAAAAAAAAGTCTCTTGATGAAAGTGAAAGAGGAGAGTGAAAAAATTGGCTTAAAGCTCAACATTCAGAAAACGAAGATCATGGCAACTGGTCCCATCACTTCATGGGAAATAGATGGGAAAACAGTGGAAACAGTGTCAGACTTTATTTTTTTTTGGTTCCAAAATCACTGCAGATGGTGATATCAGCCATAAAACTAAGACACTTACTCCTTCGAAGTAAAGTTATGAACAACCTAGAAAGCATATTAAAAAGCAGAGATATTACTTTCCCAACAAACGTCTGTCTAGCCAAGGTTATGGTTTTTCCAGTGGTCATGTATGAATGTGAGAGTTGGACTGTGAAGAAGGCTGAGCGCCGAAGAATTGATGCTTTTGAACTGTGTTGTTGGAAAAGACTCTTGAGAGTCCTTTAGACTGCAAGGAGATCCAACTAGCCCACCCTAAAAGAGATTAGTCCTTGGTGTTCTTTGGAAGGAATGATACTAAAGCTGAAGCTCCAGCACTTTGGCCACCTCATGCGAAGAGTTGACTCTTTGTAAAAGACTTTGATGCTGGGAGGGATTTGGGAGCAGGAGGAGAAGCAGACAAGAGAGGATGAGATGGCTTGATGGCATCACTGACTCAATGGACGTGAGTCTGAGTGAACTCCAGGAGTTGGTGATGGACAGGTAGGCCTGGGTTGCTGCAGTTCATGGGGGTCGCAAAAAGTCGAACACGACTGAGTGACTGAACTGAACATTCAAGATACCGATGCACATTTTCTCAAGGTAATTCATACAGCTGTCTTCCTATGAACTTTTTATAGTTCTCATCTGATAATCTAAAAATAAAGCCCTAATCTATTTTCTCTTTTTAGACGTTGTTCACTTGTATTTGTTCAGGAGTGGTAAGACATACTTTCCTTGAATAATGAGTTTCATTCTGTTTCTGAAATTCTTACATTAAAAGAAAAAAAATCCTCGTTTTCTGTGTCCTGATTCCTTGCTTTCTAATTTAAGTGCAGGGAGCATTTTAGGAATTTTAAGATGGTTTATTGAATCAGGATTCAACGAATCAAATCTCCTCATAAACAAGCGTGCAAATAGATGGAGGAGGTACGTATCTGTCTATGAGCATCAGCTTCTGAGCCCGTTCAGTTTAGTTCAGTTGCTGAGTCATGTCTGACTCTTCATGATCCCATGAACCGCAGCACACCAGGCCTCCCTGTCCATTACCAACTGCTGGAGTCCACCCAAACCCATGCCTATGGAGTCGGTGATGCCATTCAACCATCTCATCCTCTGTTGTCTGCTTCTCCTCCTGTCTCAAACTTTCCCAGCATCAGGGTCTTTTCCAATGAGTCAGATCTTCACATGAGGTGCCAAAAGCATTGGAGTTTCAGCTTCAACATCAGTCCTTCCAATGAACATCCAGGACTGATCTCCTTTAGGATGGACTGATTGGATCTCCTTGCAGTCCCAGTGACTCTCAAGAGTTTTCTCCAACACCACAATTCAAAAGCATTAATTCTTTGGCACTCAGATTTCTTCATACTCCAACTCTCAGCCATACATGACTAGTGGAAAAACTATAGCCTTGACAATATGGACCTTTGTTGGCAAAGTAATGTCTCTGCTTTTTAATATGCTGTCTAGAGTGTTCATGAGAGCATAATGGGCAGGAAGGCCAGGGGTCTCCAAACAGAGAAAATAGCCTTCAAGTTTCAGTCAATTTTATCTCTCTTAAGCGGCAGGAGGAAACAAAGTAGTGGTATTTCTTTTTCTTCCCCATACAAATTTAAGGAGGTTTCTCTTAAAATACTGTGCTGCCATAATGACATCTGGTTTCACCTGAAGTTAACTGTTTTCAGCCCTTGAGGTAACCAATGCATTTTTCTTATGGAAATGTTTCTCTTAAGCTATGTTATTTTTTGGGGCTCCAAAATCACTGCAGATGGTGACTGCAGCCATGAAATTAAAAGACGCTTACTCCTTGGAAGAAAAGTTCTGACCAACCTAGATAGCATATTCAAAAGCAAAGACATTACTTTGCCGAGTAAAATCCGTCTAGTCAAGGCTATGGTTTTTCCTGTGGTCATGTATGGACATGAGAGTTGGACTGTGAAGAAGGCTGAGCAACGAAGAACTGATGCTTTTGAACTGTGGTGTTGGAGAAGACTTGAGCGTCCCTTGGACTGCAAGGAGATCCAACCAGTCCATTCTGAAAGAGATCAAACCTAGGATTTATTTGGAAGGAATGATGCTAAAGCTGAAACTTCAATACTTTGACCACTTCATGCGAAGGGTTGACTCATTGGAAAAGACTCTGATGCTGGGAGGGATTGGGGGCAGGAGGAGATGAGATGGCTGGATGGCATCACGGACATGATGGAAATGAGTGTGAGTGAACTCTGAGAGATGGTGATGAACAGGGAGACCTGGCGTGCTGCAATTCATGGGATCACAAAGAGTTGGACACAACTGAGTGACTGAACTGAACTGAACTGAAGCTATGTTAATGTACTATGCATTTACACCAAATTCTGTCTTCATGTAGGTTCCATCTAATGGCTCAGAGCCTACTTGACAAGCCAGTATATTGTTTCCCTAATTTATGTAAACGAAACTTTGTATGGTAATCTTTCCTTCTACAAGATTCAGGTTAGTCATTTTATGGCCCGAGATGAATCATCTGAAGCCAAGATTATCCCAAAAATTCATCTTATGGGTGAAGGGCCTTGGTGCCATTCTGAGTTTTAAGACATTCCTTTCTTCCATTAACAGACTGCTAGTGCCTATATAACATCCAGCTGAAGACTAGCAGGGGGATACTCTTTCAGCCCCCTTCTGATGGCTATGTCAGAAGTTTTTTCTATCTCCTTTATACTTTACTAAATCTTTATTACATAAAAACTCTGAGCGATCAAGCCTCATTTCTTGGCCCAGGACTGAATTCTCCTCTGGAGGCCAAGAATCCCGGTGTCTTTTCATTCAGCTACAGCCTTTCAGTCATAACTTTGCTTTCAGGGAGTAAGTGCCTTTTAATTTCATGGTTGCAGTCACCATCTGCAGTGATTTTGGAACCAAAAAAAAAAAAATAAAGTCTGGCACTGTTTTCACTGTTTCCCCATCTATTTCCCATGAAGTGATGGAACCGGATGCCATGATCTTCGTTTTCTGAATGTTGAACTTTAAGCCAACTTTTTCACTCTCCTCTTTCACTTTCATCAAGAGGCTCTTTAGTTCCTCTTCACTTTCTGCCATAAGGGTGGTGTCATCTGCTTATCTGAGGTTATTGATATTTCTCCCTAAATCTTGATTCCAGCTTGTGCTTCCTCCAGCCCAGTGTTTCTCATGATGTACTCTGTATATAATTTAAATAATCAGGTGACAATATACGGCTTTGATGTACTCCTTTTCCTATTTGAAACCAAACTGTTGTTCCATGTCCAGTTCTAACTGTTGCTTCCTGACCTGCATACCAGGAGTTCCAGTCTATTTTGTTTGTTAACTACTTATAGTGTAGTAAAAACTGTCCTTCTGATGGATCTAGATATTACTATACTAAGTGAAGTAAATTAGACAAAGACAGTTATTATATGATATCAGTTATACGTAGAATCTAAAAAAAAAAGTACAAATGAACTTATTTACAAAGCAGAAACAGATTCACAGACATAGAAAACAAACTTATAATTACCAAAGGAGAAATGGTGGTAGAGATAAGTTAGGAATATGGGATTAGCAGATGCACACTACTACTATATATAAAATATACAAACAGCAAAATTTTACTGTATTACATGCTTCCCTGGTGGCTCAGTGAAAAAGAATGCTCCTGCAATGCAGCAGTTTCGGGTTCCATCCCTGGATAGGAAAGGAGAGAGCAACTCACTCCAGTATTGTCGCCAGGGAAACATCCTGGGCAGAGGATCCTGGCTGGCTGCGGTCCATTGGGCTGCAAAAATGTTGGTCACGACTTACTGACTAAAAAACAACAGAGGACTGTATTCAATACCTTGTAGTAAACTATAATGGAAAATAAATGGAAGAATCATTTTTATATTAGAAATAGCTCTTATATGAAAACATAGAGATGCTTTACTTATTAACTTATTTAATCTTTCTGACAACAAAATCAGTGTATTCATTGTATACATAAGGAAACTGGGCATATTGATTGAGTAACTTGTCCAAAGTTAAAAAGTTACTATCTATCAGAGCCCAGATTCAAACACAGGTATCCTGATCTCACTCTTTTCTCCCAGCCACTGGACTCTGCTACCTCCCAGATCTTTCCAAAAGATCACTTTTCAAAAGAATAATCTAAATTATCTGACTACATATTTATGATACTTTCTTTTTTATTTCCCAAACATATGGCTTTTTCCCTTTGATTTTACTTTGCATTCCAAAATATAATATCTAAGTATATGTTTAAGGTGGTTTACTTTAAATAAATTAGAATTTATTTTTTAAGAAAGATATTAGACTGTCAATGTAGCTACTTAAGCCACTGATACTGCTTAAAAAAAAAAAAAAGATGTATCTGAATTGCTTATAGACAGAAATTCATCATTCATTGGGGCCAGATTTATTTTTTGCCACCAAGCAAACATTTTTCAAAGTAGTTCTTGTATTGAGGTGATGTAAAATATGTAATAGTATTATAAACAAATTCTGTTTTAGGTGATAAAATTCTGTTTCTTGTGTTTTTAATATGCTTTGGAAGGCAATCCAAAGGTGAAGTTCTCTAGATATTTTGAGACATCACTACATCCTTGACTTTAGTAGACATTGTTCCTGGCTTATGACCCTGAGAAGGACAAACTTCTTCTTTTAGTTGCCATCAGTTATATGTGTAATGATACTATTTCGTAAGTGTACTGAACATGAATGTTTTCTTGTCCTTAAATTTCTCTGATATGCCTAACATTATCGACATGGAATCTGTGACACATAAAATCTCAGTGAATTTTTGGGAGGCTAGGACATTGCAAAAAACAGATGGTGTGCCAGAAGACACAAACAGGAAAAGGAAAAATAGGGGTGAGAGTTGCTGTTTTTACTTTTTTAGCTTACAACAAGCTATAAAAAGGTTAAATGCAAAATTGTTCCACTTTTTACCGACGATTCTTATAGGCAAAGATTTTGACTGGATTTTTTTTTTTAAACTCCTGCTTGTAAAGCTTTGTAAGAACATTTTTTTTTAATGAAATAAAGAAAAAAAGCAGCATAATAAAAATTTTTTAAAAGCCTTTGCAAAATGTCTATTAAGATTGTACAAAAGAAAAAAAGAGAGAGAGCTAAAAACTAGTGACTTTTTGTGAAATAAATGAACACTGTAAGAACGATGTGTTTTTCATGCCCATTTAGTTGATTCTGGAGTGAATTATATACATATTTACCATATAATTAAGTTTAACACAAGCAGTCAAACCAGAAAAATTTACAATTATATTACAAGGAGAAAAGAGCTTATATGAAATATTCAGGTCCATTTGATTATAGGTACAATAAACGTAAGTGTGTTAGTCTTTATTTATGTAGTTTTTGATGTGGGTCATTTTAAAAGTCTGAATTGAATTTTTTACAATACTGCTTTTGCTTTATACTTTGGTTTTTTGACCGTGAGACATATGGGATCTTAACTCACTGACTAACGGTAGAACCCTCACCCCTGCACTGTAAAGTAAAATTTTAAGGGCTGCCAGGGAAGTCCCAAACTTATTTCTTATTTTTTAAAAATTGTTACTCAAATGAAAGATTTAGGTTCAATAAAAGTCTGAAATAGGAAAATGCTGTCCTTAAATCATAAGAACAAAAATACAGGCATCTCTACAGGGAATTTATTTTCTTGTTACATTATCATCACTCTTTATATTTCTATTCCTGAGAAAATCTGGCACATTTCATTCAGTGAAGTCATCCAGAACTTGCTTACATATGGTCAAATATTTCACTTGCTCCTTCAGAGGCAGGAGTGTAAAAAGGAGATAAGTCATTCAGCATGAATTCATGTTTCCCAAGTCATATGACAGTTTACTAACTTGGTTGGAATTTATAGACTAGCATGTTGTGGGTAGTATTATTCCTACCATAAGAATGTCTTTTATATAGTACCCAACAGAATATACTTAATAACCCATAGCTTAATGTCTTGAGTGATTTCAACAAAGGAATAATTTTAAGGTGATGAACTTTGTGGACAGACATTGCTTTGCTCTTTTACAACTGTGTTCATATACTGATTTTTTCACCTACTGGATTTAAATTTCCAAACTGTTTTTTGGAATATGTTCAAATTGAGAGAAATGACAAGATGCCTTAGTGGAATCATCAAAAACTTTCTTACATACAGAAGACATTTAAAAAATATTTATCATTTAAATATATTATTTTGTACAATTTAAGCAATTTTAAGAGCTATTTCAGAGTATATCTTTCAAGATCTGCCCAATTATGTATTTCTTTCTAATTATTTAATC
>SJYC01053571.1:0-20458 GCA_006408675.1 Madoqua kirkii | reverse complement strand
CATAATCAATATGATATCAAATTCCTTTGTATAAATATTATCTTTTCATTCTACTGTTTATACTTATCTCCTGTTTACTTTGGTGTTCATTAAAAATAACTCTTATTTTCAAAATCTATGAACATATATGTTTTCAAGGTCTTCTTGTGCAAGAGATTTGTTTGAATATATAGTGACTAGTTTTATATTTAGAGTATGTTCATCATGAGTTTTATAGTACAACATAAAATGGCCAAAATAGTGGTATCAATTTTAGTCTCCCTCTAGCAGAATACGGAATCTCCACTGCTGTCTTTACCTACCAAAGTTAATCTTATCTTTAAAAAACACTGTCAATCTTAGGGGTTTAAAAATAATACTTCATTCAGATTAAAATACCTCTTTGAACTAATACTTGGCAATTCACCAATGCCTACTAGTGTACATTTTCACTCATCTTTAAAGGATATTCATTCATCTTTAAGAATATTATTTTGAGTGTTTTCTGTTCCTTCTTCTGTCTTTATCCATGAAAAAGTGTTTTCTATATATTTTTTCCTGTATACTTCATATGTGGGTTATTAACAGACACTTTTTTCCTAATGAAGTTTTATTTTGCATTTTCTAGATATAAAACTTTTTTTTCACATAAATTTGATGCTCATGTTCAAGCATTCATTTTTATGTCTCAATAATGTTCTAATCCTGTGGAACCCAGTAGATACTTGGGGTCGGAGGCAAGGAAGAAACATTCCTTCATTTTCTCTATCCTTTCTTTCCTCTGCTATCACTTTCTTAAAATAGAAGGACTTCTTTTCTCTTATTATATCTTTTCTTTCTTAGAAAAAATTGATAACCCCCCAAAATGTAGGACCCCTTACCTTCAGTTCACCTTTCACTAATAGCATCACAGTTTTTATCTGAATTATAAATTGCTCTTAAATTATAAATTGATTCATCCAGCTCTTATCTGAATTATAAATTGCTCTCAAATCATAATTATTAAAAAAAATCTAAGATCATGGCATCTGGTATCATCACTTCATGGCAAATAGATGGAGACACAACAGAAACAGTTGTGAGACATTCTTTTTGTGGGCTCCAAAATCAGTGCAGATGATGACTGCAGCCATGATATTAAAAGACACTTGCTCCTTGAAAGAAAAGCTATGACCAACCTAATTCAGTTCAGTTCACTTCAGTTCAGTCACTCAGTCGTGTCCGACTCTTTGCGATCCCATGAACCACAGCACGCCAAGCCTCCCTGTCCATCACCTACTCCCGGAATTCACCCAAACTCATGGCCATTGAGTCAGTGATGCAATTCAACCATCTCGTCCTCTGTCGTCCCCTTCTCTCCCTGCCCTTAGTCTTTCCTAGCATCAGGGTCTTTTTCAATGAGTCAGCTCTTCACATCAGGTAGCCAAAGTACTGAATTTTCAGCTTCAGCATCAGTCCTTCCAATGAACACCCAGGACTGATTTCCTTTAGGATGGACTGGTTGGATCTCTTCACAGTCCAAGGGACTCTCAAGAGTCTTCTCCAACACCACAGTTCAAAAGCATCAATTCTTCAGCACTCAGCTTTCTTTAGAGTCCTACTCTCACATCTATACATGAATACTGGAAAAACCAAAGCCTTGACTAAATGGACCTTTGTTGACAAAGTAATGTTTCTGCTTTCTAATATGCTATCTAGGATGATCATAGCTTTCCTTCAAGGAGTAAGTGTCTTTTAATCTCATGGTTAGAATCACCATCTGCAGTGAGTTTGGAACCAAGAAAAATAAAGTTAGCCACTGATTCCACTGTTTTCCCATATATTTGCTGTGAAGCGATGGGACCAGATGCCATGATCTTAGTTTTCTGAATGTTGAGTTTTAAGTCAACTTTATCATTCTCCTCTTTCACTTTCATCAAGAGGCTCTTTAGATATTCTTCACTTTCTTCCATATCCCACCACAGTAGACGTAGAAACTCCAATAACTATAAAGAGGAACTTTAGGACTAAGGTGGAACACGAAGGAGGTCGGGTCTTAAAGCGTACTAAATGAGACGTATACTCAATTGATTCGTCCCACTGTTTTATGTCGGAAATGGATGAGGAAAAGGAAACACTTTGGTCTCTGTTGTTCCATGTCCAATTCTAACTATTGCTTCCTGACCTGCATACAGGTTTCTCAAGAGGCAGGTCAGGTGGTCTGGTATTCCCATCTCTTTCAGAATTTTCCAGTTTATTGTGATCCACACAGCCAGAGGCTTTGACATAATCAATAAAGCAGAAATAGATGTCTTTTGGAACTCTCTTGCTTTTTCCATGATCCAGCGGATGTTGGCAATTTGATCTCTGGTTCCTCTGACTTTTCTAAAACCAGCTTGAACATCTCAAAGTTCACGGTTCCTGTATTGCTGAAGCCTGGCTTGGAGAATTTTAAGCATTACTTTACTAGAGTATGAGATGAGTGCAATTATACAGTAGTTTGAGCATTCTTTGATATTGCCTTTCTTTAGGATTGTAATGAAAACTGACGTTTTCCGTCATCTTTCAGTATTTGAATTATCTCAAGTGATATTCCATCACCTCCACTAGCTTTGTTCGTAGAGATGCTTCCTAAGGCCCACATGACTTTACATTACAAGATAGCTGGCTCTAGGTGAGTGATCACACCATTGTGATTATCTGGGTTGTGAAGATATTTTTTGCACAATTCTGTGTATTCTTGCCACCTCTTCTTAATATCTTCTGCTTCTGTTAGCAACAGTTTAAAAACAGAGACTGTCCTTTGCCAACAAAGTTCCATCTAGTAAAAACTATGGTTTTTCCAGTAGTCATGTATGAATGTGAGAGCTGGACTCTAAAGAAAGCTGAGTGCTGAAGAATTGATGCTTTAGAACTGTAGTGTTGCAGATGACTCTTGAGAGTCCCTTGGAGTGCAAGGTGTTCCAACTAGTCCATTTTAAAGGCAATCTGCCCTGAATATTTGTTGAATGGACTGATGCTGAAGCTGAAACTCCAGTAATTTGGCCACCTGATGTGAAATTCTGACTCACTGGAAAAAACTCTGATGCTGGGAAAGATTGAAGGCAGGAGGAGAAGGGGACAACAGAGGATGAGATGGTTGAATGGCATCATCCATGCAACCAGGTCGATGGACCTGAGTTTGAGTAAAATCTTGGGAGTTGATGATGGAGAGGGAAGCCTGTCTTGTTGCAGTCTATGGGATCACAAAGAGTCAGACATGACTGAGTGAGTGAACTACTACTATAAATTGCTCTTTTATATAAGGCTGTCCATTGAGTCAGTGTTGCTCTCCAACTATTCATTCTCTGTTGTTTCCTTCTCCTCCTGCCTTCAATTTTCCCCAGCATCCCCAGGTTTTTTCTAAAGAGTCAACTCTTTACATCAGGAGGACAAATACTGGAGCTTCAGCATCAATCTTTAAAAGAATGTTCAGGATTGATTTCCTGTAGGATTGACTGGTTTGTTCTCCTTGCAGTCCAATGACTCTCAAGATTCTCCTCCAGCACCACAACTCAAAGGCATCAATTCTTCAGGGCTCAGCCTTCTTTATGGTCCAACTCTCATATCCATGCATGACTATTGGCAAAGCCATAGCTTTGACTAAATGGACCTTTCTCAGCAAACTAACATACTGGTTTGTTCTCCTTGCAGTCCAATGACTCTCAAGATTCTCCTCCAGCACCACAACTCAAAGGCATCAATTCTTCAGGGCTCAGCCTTCTTTATGGTCCAACTCTCATATCCATGCATGACTATTGGCAAAGCCATAGCTTTGACTAAATGGACCTTTCTCAGCAAACTAACATCTCTGCTTTTTAATATGCTGCCTAGGTTTGTCATGGCTTTTCTTCCAAGGAACAAGCATCTTTTAATTTCATGGCTGCAGTCACAATGTACAGTGATTATGGAGCCCAAGAGAAAAAGTTTGTGACTGTTTCCATTGTGTCCTCATGTATTTGCCATGAAGTTATGGAACTGGATGTCGTGATCTTAGTGTTTTGAATGTTAAGTTTTAAGCCAGCTTTTTCACTCTCCTCTTTCACCTTTATGAAGAAGCTCTTTAGTTCATATTAACTTTCTATCATAAGGGTGTCATCTGAATATCTGAGGTTATTGATATTTCTCCTGGTAATCTTAATTGCAGCTTTTGCTTCATCCATCCTGGTATTTGATATGATGTATTTTGCATAGAATTTAAATAAGTAGGATGACAATATACAACTTAGATTTACTCCTTTCCCAATTTAGAACTGATCCACTTTTCCATGTCTGGTTCTAACTATTGCTTCTTGACGTTTACACAGGTTTCAGTGGAGGCAAGTAAGGTGATCTGATATTCTGATTGTTTGAAGAATTTTCCACACTTTGTTATGATCCACACAGTAGAAGGCTTAAGAATAGTAAATGAAGCAGAAGTTTTTTTTTCTGGAATTCTTTTGCTTTCTATATGATCCAAAGATGCTGGCAATTTGTTCTCTGGTTCCTTTGTCTTTTCTAAATCCAGCTTGAACATCTGGAATTTCTTGGTTCACATACTGTTGAAGAAGCCTAACTAGAAGACTTTTGAGGATTACTTTGATAGCATGTAAAATGAATACAAATGTGCAATGTTTTGAGCATTTGGCCTTCCCTTTGGAATTGGAATGAAAAGTGACCTTTCCTAGTCCTATGGCCGCTGCTGAGTTTTCCAAAGGTTCTGACGAATTGAGTGTAGCACTTTAATAAATACCATTATCTTTTAGTATTTGAAATATCTCAACTGGAATTCTATCACTTCCACTCAGCTCAATTCAATTCAGTCGCTCTGTCATGTGTGACTCTTTGAGAAACCATGAATCGCAACACTCCAGGCCTCTCTGTCCATCATCAACTCCCAGAGTTCACTTAAACTCACATTCATCGAGTCGGTGATGCCATCCAGCCATCTCATCCTCTGCCGTCACCTTCTCCTCTTGCCCTCAATCCCTCCCAGCCTCAGGGTATTTTCCAGTGAGTCAACTCTTCGCATGAGGTGGCCGAAGTATTGGAGTTTCAGCTTTAGCTTCAGTCCTTCCAATGAACATCCAGGCTGATCTCCTTTAGGATAGACTGGTTGGATTTCCTTGCAGTTCAAGGGACTCTCAAGAGTCTTCTCCAACACCACAGCTCAAAAGTATCAATTCTTCAGTGCTCAGCTTTCTTCACAGTCTAACTCTCAAATTCATACATGACCGCTGGAAAACTCTGCTTTTCAATTTACTATCTAGATTGGTCATAACTTTCCATCCAAGAGGTAGGTGTCTTTTAATTTCATGGTTGCAATCACCATCTTCAGTGATTTTGAAGCCCCCCAAAATAAAGTATGACACTGTTTCCACTGTTTCCCCATCTATTTCCCAAGAATCGATGGGACCAGATGCCATGATCTTAGTTTTCTGAATGTTGAGCTGTAAGCCAACTTTTTCACTCTCCTCTTTCACTTTCATCAAGAGGTTCTTTAGATATTGTTCACTTTCTTCCATAAGGGTAGTGTCATCTTGATATCTGAGGTTACTGATATTTCTCCCAGTAATCTTGATTCCAGCTTGTGCTTCTTCCAGCCCAGCATTTCTCATGATGTCACTTCCACTAGCTTTGTTCATAATGATGCTTTCTAAGGCCCAGTTGAATTTGCACCTCAGATGTCTGGCTTTAGCTGAGTGATCACACCATTGTGACTATCTGAGTCAATTAGAGGTTTTTGATAAGCTGTTCTATGTATCCTTGCCACCTACTCTTAATTTCTTCTGCTTATTTTAGGTCCATATAATTTCTCTATGTTTTTAATATTGTTTAAAATCAAACTATTGAAATATAATAACTAAGAGACCTATATATAGAGAAAGAAGTCACAGTAAATGCTAGAGCTTAATTTTCCCCTTTCCTGGAAACTCCAGACTTATTCACAATACTGATGTGGGAGAAAAGAAAAAAAAAAAGTACAGAAAGATCTATAGCAAACCACCAAGGAGGAAATTATGAGGCTTACTGCTATGAGGCCCTAGAAATGCTCCCCAATTAATTTTAATTCATGTAAGGAAAGATGGTCAGATGTCAAATCCAAACTAAATTTTTGAAGTATTTGTAACTTATTACAGTGCAAGAAAACTAAGTTCCTTGTAGCAGTAATAGTCTTGGTGCTCAACAAAGATTATTAGCACAGTCTTATGTATATGCTGGCAACAATCCATGTGGCATCTAAGCAGATTCAAATTTCGTGGACCTGGGGAAGGTCTGTTAGTGGTGTTTTGAGGCATGTACACATTGCATAAATTCTTGCAAGGAGACACGAATTTGTGCATGAAAAAAGTATTAGGTGGATCCTGCTGAAATGTTTGTGAAAACACTCAGTAAATATATAATTAATGTTTCAATTTTCAGGAACTCAGATGTTTTATATTGTAAAAGCAGAGAAAACAATTTTCTATTTAAAATACTAGTATTCAACAGAATAAAACTATTTGTTTGAGTAGACTAAGCTTCATGGAAAGATCAAAGCAATGCCTTTGAAAAGAAAAATTGTGGTTTCAATACAAGTTATTGGAAATGTATAATAAAAGATCATTTTGGTGAGCAAACCTATATGAATGAACCATCTACATGCAATAACTTGAGGGAGAATTTATTTTGCAATATGATATGTAGAAAATAAACTCTTTTCCTATGTAAATAAGAAGCTAGGAATAACACAGATTGTTTTTCTATCAGACACTCTCCCTTTAGTTTTGTCTGCTTACTTTACTGAGATAAATGCATAAGATGTATAAGATATATTTATAAGATATATAAGGGCTGCAACTTTTAAAATTTTCTTTTATCTAATCTAAAGTTTTATGGGTACACTACACATAAAATATGAAGAATGGTCTAAATATATTTCCTTCCTGTGTAAAATGGGAATTAAGTCAACTTAGACCATATAGTTACTGTAAGTCAGAAGTGGAAAAACCATCTGATGTGATATGGTTAGCACAGTATTTGATATAAACAAGCATTTAATAAATGCCAATATGAGGTTCAGGAGAAGGCAATGGCAACCCACTCCAGTAGTCTTGCCTGGAAAATCCCATGAACGGAGGAGCCTGTTAGACTGCAGTCCTTGAGTTCGCACAGAGTCGGACACAACTGAAGCGACTTAGCAGCAGCAGCAGTATGAGGTTTTAATTTAATGTTTCTTCATGAAAACCTAGTTTGTTTCATTATGCTATTTTGTATGTGTGTGTCTCTGTGTATGTGTTGGGAGGGGGGAAATTTCTAAGGCTGACTTACAAAAGACCTTGAGAATATTGAAGTCATTAGGTTCAAGATTGTGCTTGGTTTTGAAGAATATTTTTGAGTAGCTGCTGTATATCAAGTATGATGGTGACCTCCTGCTTCAGTTTCTAGAGGCAGATCCTATTGATACAGTTCCTGGACTGGAGAGGCTCACAGTCCTGATAGGTAAACAGGTAAGCAGGTAGACTGTGATGCAGAGTAATCAATCCTAGAACTGCATGGCCCAGAGAGGGTCACCTGACCAGGCTGGTGAGGAGGCAGGGACAGACTAAGAAATAGTCTGGATAAGGTAGAATCTCATCTGAAGTGCCATGCCATGGAGATTGGCAGGAGGATGGGAAGGAAGGTTTTTCAGCAGATAGAGCATGTGGTCAAATAGGGAAACATATGGGAGCCATTGATCTAATTCACATGATAACTTTCATTTCTGCACAGGCATTCCAACCCTGTGAATGCATTTCCTTACTCTAAGTTGAGAACAGTAAGATACATAAACTACTTCTTCCTGATGAGATTCTTGGAGGGAGGAATCAAGTAAAATACTACATGTATTTTTATATCTTATAGTCCAGGGAGACTATTAGTTATAGTATTAGTATGCTTCATATTTATTTTGGTAAACCAGTTATTTATCCATTGAATTTTGTTATTGAATTATGTCTGTAGTGTTTAAGGTTTAATGTGTTCTAACATCATTTTGGCTACTCATTTCAGTACTAACTCATCTGAGCTCTACAGTTGCCTAAGATCACACAGATGGTATCTGATAAAAAAAACACAATCTAAACCCACTAGTTTATCTCCAAATCCAAAACTCAACTCCTAAGTTTACCATTTTGAAGTATTATATGCTATTGTTAACTATCATTTCAATGCAGCATATCTAGTGCTACTGATAGAGACATAACTAGCATGGTTCTTCTTTCAGTGTGCACCCTCACAGTCTTGGGCACCCAGAGAGGTATGGTGATGAGGATAAGAATACAATTTCTATCATCGGGCACAAAGGAATGAGGACTGATCTGGACCTGGGATATGACAGGACTACTTGAGGTTTCATTAGCAATTGAAACATGAAAGATGTCCTGAAAGAATCAAGCAAGGAAATTAGGAAGGGCATTTCATGCATAAACCCTGAGGATAAAGTGATTGACCATTCATTCCTGTTTGTCACGGATGATTTCATTTTATGCCTATTAATAATATCCACTTTAACTCTCAGAAGTGGTCTAGTTGGGATAATAAATTATATAGCCACCCTACCTAAAGGCAGACACACAGAGTTGTGAGCAAATACAGCATATCTGGGGAAATGCAGATGATTTATCATGGCTGAAATTCAAGTTGTGAGATGGGAATTGTGAAAGATTAGAGAGTCTGAAAAGAAAGCATGAAGAGCTTTGCTCCTGCGGGGAGGGAGTTTAAGTTTAATTTTAAAGGTGATGAGAAGTCAATAAAAAGGCTTTAAGAAAAGCATATAGTATGATTCTAGTACACTTTGAAAGATCACTCTGGAGTTATTGAAGAGAATGCATCTGTATGATGCAAGATTAGAGAGAAAAGACAAAAACCTTTGTTCAACACATACGTATATGAAGTCCCTATAGTGTGCTGGCATCATCCTAGATTCTTAGGATATAGTAGATCCCTGTTCTCATGGTGCTATCATTCTGGTACAGAAAGGCAGACTAACAGTAAAAATAAGAACTGAGTGTAGAGCAAGGTAAAAGAGCTTGGGGTTATGTTGCAATTTAAATTTATGTCACAAGGGAAGGATTCCAATTTCATGTTGCAACAAATAACTTGAGTTATCAAGGAAGGTAGCCTTTTAGATATTTGAGAGATGTCTCAGCTGGGAGGAATAGCTGATGGTAAAGATATTGAGGTGAGAGCATGGCTGGTGTGGAGGGACTAGGGAGAGCAGAAAAGGTGCCTGGGAGGGATTGGAGTCAAGAACACTTAGGACACTGCAAGCCATTTTAAGGAATTTGAGTTTTACTCTGAGTAACACAGGGGGCCACTGCAAATCTTTGAGCAGAGAAATGACACACTATGACTTACCTTTTACAAGGAGGTCCTGCTGCTATGCTAGAAGCACTCTATCAGAGCCAAGAATGGCACATGAAAGGCTAGTTAGAACACTGTTATAAGAATCCAGGCCAGAGACTTTGCTCCATAGGTAGCCATCCAGGCAACTGGAGACAATAAAAAGGCACAAGTTGTGATCCTATTGTCATATAGGATAAAACTGAGGTCAAAATAAATGAAAGTGAAAGAAAGAGACTTTATAATGTGGAAGAACATATTTTAGAGTGGATATATAATGATTTTGATGATCTATGGGCCAGATAAGGAAGAATGCTCTTTATAAACAGATATTATAAGAAACACAGCAAGAAATTGACAGAATACAATACAAAATAGATTTTATCTACTCTTACTTTGAAACAGGTCAAGTGCACAAATACTATTAAATATATTGAGAAAGCTTATAAAACTGTCAAAATCAAAATGCACTGAAAAAAGAATCTGACATATTTAATTATATATGTGTGTGTGTGTGTGTTTGCTTTGTAGCAACAAATGCCATAAAAGTCAAAAGAAATGTGACAAACTGGGAGAATATGTTGCTATGTAGGTCATAGACATAGTGGCAATCACTAAAAAAAAAAAAAAAAATCCTCATGATTTATTGGCAAAAGTAATCCAAAAGTTTATTTTTTAAAAAATGGGCAAAATTTTTCAGAACCAGTTAAAAAGTTAATCATCATTCCCAAGATTGTACTTTCCATAAGAAAGATACAAATTAAAAATTAAATGACACTAAGCAGCCATGAAATTAAAAGACGCTTACTCCTTGGAAGAAATGTTATGACCAACCTAGAGAGCATATTCAAAAGCAGAAACATTACTTTGCCAACAGAGGTCTGTCTAGTCACGGCTATGGTTTTTCCAGTAGTCATGTATGGATGAGAGAGTTGGATTGTGAAGAAGGCTGAGCGCCAAAGAATGTATGCTTTTGAACTGTGGTGTTGGAGAAGACTCTTGAGAGTCCCTTGGACTGCAAGGAGATCCAACCAGTCCATTCTAGAGGAGATCAGCCCTGGATGTCCTTTGGAAGGAATGACGCTGAAGCTGAAACTCCAGTACTTTGGCCACCTCATGTGAAGAGTGGACTCATTGGAAAAGACTGATGCTGGGAGGGATTGGGAGCAGGAAGAGAAGGGGACAGCAGAGGATGAGATGGCTGGATGGCATCACCGACTCGATGGATGTGAATCTGAGTGAACTCCAGGAGTTGGTAATGGACAGGGAGGCCTGGCATGCTGCGATTCATGGGTGTTTTTCCAGTAGTCATGTATGGATGAGAGAGTTGGATTGTGAAGAAGGCTGAGCGCCAAAGAATGTATGCTTTTGAACTGTGGTGTTGGAGAAGACTCTTGAGAGTCCCTTGGACTGCAAGGAGATCCAACCAGTCCATTCTAGAGGAGATCAGCCCTGGATGTCCTTTGGAAGGAATGACGCTGAAGCTGAAACTCCAGTACTTTGGCCACCTCATGTGAAGAGTGGACTCATTGGAAAAGACTGATGCTGGGAGGGATTGGGAGCAGGAAGAGAAGGGGACAGCAGAGGATGAGATGGCTGGATGGCATCACCGACTCGATGGACGTGAATCTGAGTGAACTCCAGGAGTTGGTAATGGACAGGGAGGCCTGGCATGCTGCGATTCATGGGATTGCAAAGAGTCGAAGACGACTGAGTGACTGAACTGAACTGAATTGAACATATTGCTTTTCAGGTATTTACTGACAAGAATTAACTAATGTCAGTACAGTGTAAACTTGTGATTCCTTAGTCAACTTCCAGATCTACATTGGTTTTGAGATCTAGATATTGGTGACTTCAAGTATGTACAGAAATCACCTCCCCATGAGTGAATCTGAGCAGTGTCAAGAGTAAAAAGTAGATTGTGCTCTATGGCTGTGAGACAAATCTCCTTGGGACCTCTGATTTCAAAAGCAGCTGTGGCGGTTGACTCTGTGCAAGTCAGATAGACAGACTTATTCACAGCATGACACCACAGCCACAGATCTTTCTCCCACTGGCCCGTCCCCTGTGGCCCAAGTGCACTTGAACCTGGGTATGTGGGAGTTAATGCCATTGGAGGTTTCTGAAACCAGTGGAAAGTGAGAACCGATGGATTATGTAGACTTTCAGGCAGATAGTTCTGCAAAGCACACTGTACATTTCATGACATTTTGGCAGAGTCCTGCCCTGTTGCTGAGCAGCAGGGAAATTTAAAATGCACTCTTTTATTGCATACTTTTTCTTCTCTGACACATTTACCAACTTTCCCACATTTGCTTCCTGGGTCCATCTCTAAATAAACTTCTAATCCCGTATCTTTCTTTCCACAGAATACTCTTTAATATTTGTTGTTGTTGTTGTTCAGTTGCTAAGCTATTTCTGACTCTTTGAGATCCCATGGACTACTATAGACCATAAGGTTCCTCTGTCTCTGGGGTTTTTCCAAGCAAGAATATTGGAGTAGTTGGCCATTTCCTTTTCTAGGGGATCTTCCCAACCCAGGGGTTGAACCAGTGTCTCCTGTGACTACTGCATTGACCACTAAATCACCCTGCAAGCCTACTCTTTAATATACTGATCTCTTAATCTACCATTTTTTTACCTTTGGAAAACTCTCTTTTGCTATAACATTAAGCAATTCCTTTAAAGATTTTTGTCTATACTATTTTCCTCATAACAATGGCCGTTCCAAAAGCAAAAACAAAGAATTTTGGCTCCACTTTGCCAAGGTCCCACCCCGGTGGATCCAGGGTGATTTGAAGGTGGGGACGGAGTAGGCGTCCTAGGAAAAACTTATTTAATTACAGATAGAGAGGGACTAGGAATTGAGCAGAGAAAAAGAGGCCGAATAACTTGGTTAACACAGGGTAGCAATCACCACCTACGTAGGCCGCAGGCGTCTTCCCGTTCTCTCGAAGGAAAGGAGGTACTGAGGCCCCTCCCCATCCGATCTTAGAAGCCCAGGCAAAATGAGTAGGCTTGGTGGGTCCTATGCACCAGATGGGAATTCGACCAGAAAATAGTAAGAGAGAGAGAGAAAGGGGCTAAATAACTTGGCTTACATGGGGTACCAATAAAATTCCGGACAAGGAATTTGCTCCATATGCATGGTGAGCACCCACGCTCCAGATAGGAATTCAACCAGAAAATTGGGGAGCAGAAAGGAACGACATGAGGGAATCAGTCTTTCCGGAACTGATCCGATTTCTTTATTTTTCAGGTTTGTTTATATACCTTTTGTTACACATAGGGATGAATACAGAGTCATGTGGGGGTCAGCAGTCCTGACCTTATCAAAATTAGGTGCTTTACATAAAAAAAGTCTTAGGGGTTTTACATCTCCTATATGCTTAAAGGTTAAGACTTATTTCTCTTATAGGTTAATACTTATTTCTCCTATATACTAGTTATATTCATTATAAGGGCAGGGGATATGAAGATTTTAGCAACAAACATCAGTCCAACAAACGAAAATCCTTTCACCAACGTTCCTCTTAAGATCTACTTAGTCTTAAGATAGTGACAAAGTTACATTTTACATAGCAAGGACACAGTGATTTATAACAAAGTACAGTGATCTATTACAAGAGAGAAAATTCATTAACTCAAAAAGTCTAATATTGCTAACATCAAAAACTACTGTATTTCCTTTTCTATATTCCACATACATTGGTTAATATATTCCCAGGTACCTAAAGGATATGGAGGCCTGGTGGCAATCATTGACAAGAAAAAGTCCTATGTTAATTAAGATTCTCAGAATACTCCAAAACTCTCTGTGCTGTTTATGGTTGAGAGGTAGTAAACAATAATGTGTCCACAGAGAGGCTTAACCTAAGATGCCCTTGTCCCACTTAGTGCAGGGAATTAACAGCAATTATTGACATAACAAATGAAAAAACCCTTTATCAATATAATTTCCAACCAATCCACTATACTAATATTTTCTAACTTTCCACAAGAATTTGCCTTTAGTAAGTCAAAACATCTCATGCCTCTCATGGTTGGAGGGCTGTTGTGGCCAGAGGAACCTATACAGACAGGCTAGATAACCTTCAGAGGAGCTGTCTCTTATACACATCTGGCCAAAGTACTGGAGTTTCAGCTTCAGCGTCATTCCTTCCAAAGAAATCCCAGGTTTTTCTTTTCTTTTCTTTTCTTTTTACTTTATTCTACTTTACAATACTGTATTGGTTTTGCCATACATTGACATGAATCAGCCACAGGTGTATATGAGCTCCCAATCCTGAAACCCCCTCCCACCTCTCACGCCATATCATCTCTCTGGATTATCCCTGTGCACCAGCCCTAAGCATTCTGTATTCTGTATTGAACATAAACTGGCACTTCATTTCTTATATGATAGTATACATATTTCCATGCCATTCTCCAAAATCATCCCACCCTCTCCCTCTCCCTCCGAGGCCAAAAGTCCGTTCTATACATCTGTGTCTCTTTTGTTGTCTCACATACAAGGTCATCGCAGTTTGAAAGCATCCATTAACTTCAAAACCCGTTGTCTTCTTTTCACCCACAATGTTGAACTATTACCTATTTCTACATCAAAACATTTTTACCTTTGTAAGATTGTATCTGTGTATCAGGAGAAAGAACCATAGAAACTACATTCCCATATTCTCTTAGCAGCAGATATCCAGTTCAAATTCCACTAATGAAAGACTTTTTCTTAAAATGTAGAAGGTGGCAACAGAAAGGAATTAAGCAAATATGTGTGTTTAGGCAGAAGACACACAAGAGATTGTGCATTGGCTCCCAGTTTTCCCCTTGAAAATCAGGCTACTTAGATGCTACAGGCAGCTGAGATTAGGAACCATTATCTTTTATGACTCTGTTGTTCCTGGATTACTGGAAAGTAAGGGGCCTTTAACTTTGACTTTCACTTCTCAAACCCTTTCAACTTCTTTTTATTCCTGTATTAAGTTCCTTCCTGTTTGAAATACCAATAATGTATTTTATTTCTCTTAAAAATGTCTGGGAGGTAAGGAGGTCATTTTACAAAGGATTGAAACTTCAGGCAATTTAATCTTGTTCTGTTCTTGCCAACTATTGTTGGAATCACCATATTTATAATATATTTAGATTCATTGTTTTTGTTGTTCATTCACTAAGTTGTGTTAGATTCTTTGTGAGGCCATGGACTACAGTTTCCAGGCTTTCTTGGCCCTCACTATCTCTCAGGGTTTGCTCAAATTCATGTCCATTGAGTTGATGGTGGTATCTAACCATCTCATCCTCTTCTGCCCTCTTCTCCCTTTGCCTTCAATCTTTCCCAGTGAAACGATTTATCTCAGATAGAGCCTTGAGCCCATGCACTGGGACTCCAACCCAGACAAAACACAGTTTTGGATTTAAAACAAGGCCAAAATATGGCCCAGAGAGGTATTCTTTGGGATTGATGCAGCCTGACCCATTTCACACTCAAACCTGAGATAATGTCTCTAACTCTTATGCTATCCAAAATTTCACTGTTAAATAAAAATCCAGCACATGATTTGGCCAAGATTTGCACTTATGATTTTAGGTGCTCTCCCTTCCAAAATAGTCTTCCAAAGAGGTGTTAGTTCCCAGAGTTTGTCACAAAGAAATGGCACAGAAGACATCCACAATGGTGTTCACAATGAGTGAGAGTTAGTCTGGCTGTAAGTTGGGAATAAAGAGTCAGCACTTATAAGGGTCAGAAGGAAAGGAGTAAAAGTGAAGATACACCTTGGTTATCTTCTTGGATTAAAAAAATAAAGGGGGAAAAAAGCAGGAATGAACAAGGGTTCAAGAATGTAGGAAAAAAAAAAAACCCTCAGAGTCAAGAATAGTAACAATTTTGTTCTGGATCTGCTGGCTGTTGGATACCATAGGCATATGGGGTTGACTCACCAGTCAAAAATTGGCAGGTGATTATAGGAATCCTCCCCAGTATACCTGGTTCATGGTGTGCCATGGGCTTCTTTAGGACCAGGACCTAACTCTAAACATTTTCCTAGCTTATCACTGTCCCAGTTGGCTCACCAGAGGAAACTGTTTCCCTCAGATTGGGACTTAAACTCATATGCTGGGAATCAAACCCAGCTATAACACAGATTGGGACTTGAAGCCATGTGGCTGGGACTCGAACCCAGCCATAATGCTGTTTGGATGAGAATCACTTACCTGGTGTCTGGACTTACTGAGACTATGTTCTTTATGTATCATCAGAGAAAGAATTTGGTTACAGACAGAGTGATAGGTAAGAAATTGATTTTATTCAGAGAGAAACACACTCTACAGACAGAGGGTGGGCCATCGCAGAAGGTGAGTGTGGCCTTGAAATGTGGTGTGGTTAGCCTTTATGGGATGGATAATTACATAGGCTAATGAGTGGGAGCATTATTCCAACTATTTTGGTAAAGGGGCTGGAGTTTCAGGGGTTGGGACACTGCCCAATTTTTGGTCTTTGACGGAAATCAGAGTTGATTTCCTTTAGGACTGATTGACTTGATCTCCTTGCAGTCCAAGGGACTCTTAAGAGTCTTCTCCAATATCACAATTCAAAAGCATCAATTCTTTGGTGCTCAGCTTTCTTTATGGTCCAATTCTCAAGCCCTTGTATGACTATTGAAAAAAACATAGCTTTGATTACATGGACCTTTGTCGGCAATGTGATGTCTCTGCTTTTTAATATGTTGTCTAGGCTTGTAACAGTTTTCCTTCCAAGAAGCAAGCACCTTTTAATTTCATGGCTGTAATCACCATCTTCAGTGATCTTGGAGCCCATCAAAATAAAATGTTTCCACTTTTTCCCCTTCTATTTGCCATGAAGTGATGAGACCATATGCCATGATATTAGTTTTTTGAATGTTGAGTTTTAAGCCAGCTTTTTCAGTCTCCTCTTTGACTTTCATCAAGAGGCACTTTAATTCTTCTTCACTTTCTTCAAGTACAGTAGTTTATTTACATATCTGAGGTTGTTGATATTTCTTTCTTGATTCTAGCTCTTGATTCATCTGGCCTAGTATTTCACATGATGTACTCTGCACTTAAGTTAAATAAGCAGAGTGGCAGTATACAGGCCTGATGTATTCCTTTCCCAATTTTGAACGAGTTAGTTGTTCCAAGTAAAGTTCTAACTGTTGCCTCAATCTGCACTTAATTTTCTCAAGAGACAGGTAAAGTGATATGGCATTCTCATCTCTAAGAATTTTACACACTTTGTTGTGTTCATTTAATCAAAGGCTTTTGAGTAGTCAAAGAAGCAAAGTACATGCTTTTCTAGAATTCCCTTGCCTTCTTTATGATCCAATGAATTTTGGATTCAGGTTTGTTTTTTGTTGTTGTTGTTTTGTTTTACTTTGTTTGTTTGTTTCCATCTCTCAGGTTGTTTCTAGCTCGTGCATGGGTGCTAAGTTGCTTCAGTTGTATGCAACTCCTTGCAGCCCTAAAGATCATAGACCACAAGGCTCTTCAGCCCATAGGATTTTCCAGGTAAGGGTACTGTAGTGTATTGCCACATCCTCCTCCAGGGGATCTTCCCAACCCAGGGATCGAATCTGCGTCTCATGTCTTGTGCATTGACAGTGGTTTCTTTACCACTAGTACCCTTTCTCAAGCCCAGGGTTATACAAGCAACTGCCTGTAGGCCCACTATGACTTAGTTCATTCATGGGCACATTTTCTGTGACTATACTTGAATTGCAATGTCAGATGTGCTTAGCTGTGTTGCAGACTATTTGACTCCACCCCTCACACTGAATATAATTATTATAAGAACATTTACAAGAAATACACTAATGAGTATTTGAGGCCATTTATTTTTGTTAATGTGTTGTAGAATTATGTATAGTATGAGACAATTTTTATATTGATTGTAACACTCTTTTGACAAATTTGATAACAATATCCTGCTATTGATAAAGTCACAGAAATTTGAAGTGAAATGTATCTAAAATAGAAGATTATACGCCAGAAAATAGGTTTTACAAATGTATTTGAATGAAGAAGACCTCATATATGTAATGATGATGCAAGCTAAGATATGCTGATTAGAAGTGGCTGGCGTCATTGTAGATCACTGTAAAGCATGTGTAAAGTCATGTAAACCTTACATCACTTTCACATAGTTACTATGTAACCAAGGAAACAAGGAAAGAGATTAACTATGTTTCCTATGGCCTCATAGCTGGTTAGTAGTTGGCACTGAATTCTAGTCTGATAACAAACTCTAATGTATACCTATTGTTCAGTTCAGTTCAGTTCAGATGCTCAGTGTCCGACTCTTTCCAGCCCCATGAATCGCAGCATGCCAGGCCTCCTTGTCCATTACCAACTCCCGGAGTTCACTCAGATTCACATCCATCGAGTCCGTGATGCCATCCAGCCATCTCATTCTCTGTCATCCCCTTCTCCTCTTGCCCCCAATCCCTCCAGCATCAGAGTCTTTTCCAATGAGTCAACTCTTCGCATGAGGTGGCCAAAGTACTGGAGCTTCAGCTTTGGCATCATTCCTTCCAAAGAAATCCCAGGACTGATCTACT
Organism: Madoqua kirkii; assembly: GCA_006408675.1. NCBI lineage: Eukaryota > Metazoa > Chordata > Mammalia > Artiodactyla > Bovidae > Madoqua > Madoqua kirkii. Next base: position 2,552 of record SJYC01053571.1, on the reverse strand, counting down.
TCAGAATGGACTGGTTGGATCTTCTTGCAGTCCAAGGGACTCTCAAGAGTCTTCTCCAACACCACAGTTCAAAAGCATCAATTCTTCAGTGCTCAGCCATCTTCACAGTCTAAATCTCACATCCACACATGACTACTGGAAAAACCATAGCCTTGACTAGACGGACCTTAGTCGGCAAAGTAATGTCTCTGCTTTTGAATATGCTATCTAGGTTGGTCATAGCTTTCCTTCCAAGGAGTAAGCGTCTTTTAATTTTATAGCTGCAGTCACCACCTGCAGTGATATGCTAAAATATTTTCTATGAAGAAACAATGTATTTTTTAATATTATAAAGTTTAAAAAAATCTAATAAATAAATAAATAAATGAGAAAAAGTTTAACATTTGATTAAATAAAAAAAAAGAAAGAAGCAATGTATTTCTATGAGAAAGTTTTTTACACAACACTGTGGTATTTCACATCATTTACCTCTGAAATCCAGAAAGTGAAATGTAATCACTATTAGCTGCACTATTGACATCATTTAAATTCTCTGCATTGTAACAATGACTCAAACCCACATTATTGTAAAATTTTTAGAAATGAAGACTTAGTGTGATTTTAGAAAGCAGCTGGATAAGTAGTGTATTTCCCAAGTGGACAAGGCCTTGGGTAGATATTTCCTATGACAAAGCTCTACTAATTATATACAATTATTGCATAATCTAATCATGTTTGATGAGCACAGTTGTCTAGTGAAGTTCCAACCTGGTGGAAATGAACAGGGGCTCTGTATGCACCCTTAATGTGGTGGGTTCTCTAATAGGGTGTGAATTTCTATGCTGATATAAACTCAAGATTTTCTTCCTTGAAATTGGAAAAGAAAATAATTTCTGTACAAGACACCTAAGATCATATGAAATAAAAGTCAGAAAACTAGAGAACAATTGGGCTACATTCATTTTTTTCGCTGGGAAGTAGTGCCTTCTCAAGATTCAGATTTTTCCTTGAGGGCATATTTTTAGACCTTGAAGAGGGCTGGATAGCATCAAATTAGAGTGACTGCACTGCTTTAGAATACTTATGTGAACATGCAACCTTTTCAATTAATTTTTTTGTTTGTTTGTTTTAATTCTCAGTACAGTAAGGAATAGTGACACATCTTGAGAATGGGTAGTAAATCACCAACTTGGTAACTTTGAGATGGTTCAGTGTGTCCACTCTTTCCGACCTCATGAATCACAGCACACCAAGCCTCCCTGTCCAATACCAACTCCTGGAGTTTACCCAAACTCATGTCCATTGAGTCGGTGATGCCATCCAGCCATCTTATCCTTTGTCGTCTCCTTCTCCTGCCCCCAATCCCTCCCAGCATCAGGGTCTTTTCCAATGAGTCAACTCTTCACATGAGGTGACCAAAGTATTGGAGTTTTAGCTTCAGCATCAGTCCTTCCAATGAACCTGGGACTGATCTCCTTTAGGATGGACTGGTTGGATCTCCTTGCAGTTCAAGGGACTCTCAAGAGTCTTCTCCAACATCCCAGTTCAAAAGCATCAATTCTTCAGCTCTGAACTTTCTTCACAGTCCAACTCTCACATCCGTACATGACCACTGGAAAAACCATAGCCTTGACTAGACAGACTTTTGTTGGCAAAGTAATGTCTCTCCTTTTTAATATGCTATCTAGGTTGGTAATAACTTTCTTTCCAAGAAGTAAATGTCTTTTAATTGCATGGCTACAATCACCATCTGCAGTGATCTTGAGATGGTTATTCTATATCAAATACACACCAACACATACAGGGCTTCCTTGATAATTCAGTCAGTAAAGAATCTACCTGCAGTGCAAGAGACCCAGGTTCTATCCCTGGGTTGAGAAGATCCTCTGGAGAAAGAAACGGCAAACTGCTCCACTATCCTTGCCTGAAAAACCCCATTTATAGAGGAGTCTGGTAGACTGCAGTCCATGGAGTCACAAAGAGTGGAGCATGACTAGAGACTAACATTTTCATACACCATCATTCAAACACATAAATTTTGAAGAAGTATTGCTAGATATACCAACTGATTTTTTTGGACAGTTGAATTAATGAATAAATGATATGACTAAATTAAATCTTTGGAAACTATTATTATAAAAAACCATTTTCAGATAACTTATCAATAAAATATTGATAGCAAATTTATTCCAATCAATAAAATGTTTTATTCTTTGGAATTACCTAAGTCATTTTGACTGAAGCTGCTGCAGACGTGTATGATTTTCCCGACAAGTAGAAAGATATAGCACATAACTTGAATTATATATTTTTTCTTGCTTCTCAACATTATTTTTCAGAGGAATTTAGTTTTGTGCTCATAAAAGTGACAGAATTTTTTTTCCATCTAGTAAGATTATTCAATTGCCCATATCTAAAACCATAAAATTTAACTTTGTTTGTTTAACAGCTGATACACGGGGGGGTGTTAAGGATTTGAAGCCCCTACATTATTATGTCAATTTATTAAACTGCCATATCTAAGATTATTTTCACTCCTGTTGACAAAATGCACTCTTGATTTGCTCTTATTA